>JAOXNO010000070.1:6484118-6510911 GCA_028565335.1 Limnodromus scolopaceus
CCCCCACAGCTGGTGCCTAATTCAATTTGCTTCTCCCCAAACGGCTCCCCATAGCTTGACCATTAACAAATGGACTTGGCTGGAGGCCTGGGCGACCATTTGCATGCTGAACCTGCTGCCGCCGCTGCCTGCCAGCCGGGCACCCACGAGCCGCGCCGGCGCTGCCAGCATCCCGCGCTCGGCGCACCCCGGAGAGCTGCCAAATCACAGCCGTGCTGGTGCCAATCCAGAGAGAAAGGGGCGAGGGAGCCGCACACAAAGAGCGGTTTATAGCCCGGCCGGGCACCTGACACGGGGAGGAGGGAGGGCTGAGACGTGCTTAGCCCTGATAATCCCCAGTTTGAGTTTAATTTTTTTTTTTTTTTAATTTTTTTTTTTTTTTTTCAAATCAAAAGTACAGCAACAGCTGGGGCTGAGGCTTTCCAGGAGATGAACTCATGAACAACTGTTCAAAATAACTTTATTCGTAGTGCTATTAGATCAGTCCACTGGGGAGCAACCAATTATTTTTGATTACTCGAGGCAGATAAGGCTGGGATGGAGCCGAAAACCACGCGCCGCGAGGGATCGAGGGCATCTTGTGGCTTGGGACCGTCAGCTGTGCTGCTCCCTGGCAGGTCACGGGCACCCAGCACCCATGGGAGACCCCAGCACCCATCCGAGCCCCCTGCCCGGTGCCGAGGGGGTGTGCTGGGGGAAACACAGCAGGTTGGGGATTTTTGCCTGGGGTTTTGCAGGTGTGTGCCGGGGGGGCGTGCAGGAGGCAGCAGGCACACGAGCGCTGCGGACAGGCTGGGGTGAATATTTGCGTGCAGATGTGTGCGCCATCGTTGCTGAAAAAGCAATTAACAGTGACGCTGCGGAGCTAATTAGCCTGGCTGAGGTTGGTCTGTCCATCATGTTCGTAAGTCCCAGAGGTGGCATGGCACCAGTATAGGGAAACATGAGGGTTTGGAGCAGGACAGGTCCCTTCCCAGCAGCCAAGACAAGCGATGCCGGGACCGGTGGGTCCAGCAGCAGCGAGGGTCCCACATGCCCCTGCCCAGGGGAGCATCGCAGGGGTCCAAGCAGGGCAGTACCTGTTGACCACCCTGTCCCCATCCCACAGACCAGACTTAAAGTGCTTTCAGTCAGCTGAGGCCAGTGCCGGACATTTTTGCTTTCCAGCATGACATCAAGCAAACCTGAGCGTGAGATCTGTTAGCCAGCAGGATAATCTCCCGAGGGAAAGAAAGGTGGAAGCTAAAACGCTAAAAACTGGGCTGCAGGGAACAGCCTGCACTGGCCAGGAGACAGACTGCATGATCTAATAGGTCTTTTCCATTTCTCGCTCCCGTGATTCAAGAAGTCTTGTCACTAGGGATTTTTTAAAAATAGACTGGATGAAACAGAAGACGGTGGATGTAGGGATCAGTCCTGCTTTGGCTGGGAGGCAGGTTGGTCTAACAGGACTTTTCCATCGTGCTGTTCCATGATTAATCGAGACAAGAAAAGAAAAGAAAAAGGAAATTGATAAACACAATAGTAATTCCATCCAGGGTTTGCCTTAGTCAGGTTATTATAATCCTGACATAATGTCTTGAAAAGAAGACTGGAAATAAATCTCTAGTAGATAATATCTGCTCTCTGGGGATGGAGAGGTGCACCAGACTGCTAGGGGCATGAGGAGTTAATGCCTTTGGTGGTCTCCTCCCCAAAAATCTGTTTCTCCCGATTTTGCTGGGTCTCAAACCACCAACAGAAGCACATGGCTTGCAAGGAGACTTCGTACCTTCTTCTGCCTGTGCTCCTCAGCTAACATTACTCCCCTTGAAAACAGCATTTTCTGAAGGCATCTCAAGGTGGTTGGGAAGTTTATTTCTGGCCAGGTTCATTTAATCAGGACAAATGCTGGGAAGTTTGACCTGGGCTTCAGCTGTGGGGCTGTGCAGTCTCCAGACAGCAGTGGTCTCTCAACGCATGCTCCACCACTGGATCCACATGGGAGCAGGTCCTCACCCACACTGCAAGCTCTCCAGGGAGACATTGAATTTGGACCAGCTTGAGCTACAGCTATTCCTGGTGGCTCCATGCTCCAGAGGTGCAGCTCAGGTGAGACAGGATGTCTATGTGATGCAAATCAGGATTTTTTCTGTCCCTTTGGCCTGTATGGTGACTGCTGTGGATAGGTGTGAAAGACATGAGAGAGGTCGCTCAGAAATGTGTCTGAGCCCATGGACCATGCTCTCCAGCCCTCACCAGTGGTGCCAGGAATTCAGAAATCACCATTTCAGGGAGGCAAATGAAATATTCTCCCTTTCTTCCCCTAAATAGTCTCCACTAATGGAATGTCTCAGTCTGGAACTGATTTGATTTCAGTCACCAGAGCTGCTGCTACCGGGGATTTCATAAGAGTCCACAAGGCCTTTAATCTTTTCCTCTACAAATAGGTATGATGTAAAACCCAAATCCTGACCGCCTCGTGGTTAAGAGTCTTGTGGCACTTGCAGCCAGAGCCAGGAGTGCGAGCCCTGGGGTCCTGGCCAAACTCCAGCCGGGGAATTTGTGTTCTGTCTCCGTGTGTCCCCCCCCCCAGCTCCATCCGTGGAAATCAGAGCTGCTCCCATTCCATCCCGGCTGCTCCCGCCGCACCACGGCACTCGCTGAAACGGCCTCCGCACCCTGCCCCGGGGAAAGATGCATTGCAGGGGCAGGTCTTGCTTTTTTGCTCATTTAGTTTCTTTAACAAGTGATTTTTTTTTTGCCCATGAGCACACACTGGGCTGCTTTGCCGCAAGGAGCCCCTGCGCTGCCTCCCTCCCCTCCCAGGGTGCAGCCTGTCGCTCCGATGCAAAACCCCCAACAAAATCCCACCTGAAAAGGAGGAATCCAGAGGTCTGACCGTCTCCAGCCCAGGAAATCCCCTGGCTACATTCAGACCCGGTGCAAGGCTGGGGCTTATCACTCTCTACAACTCCCTGAAAGGAGGTTGTAGGGAGGTGGGGGTCGGCCTCTTCTCCCAAGTCACTGGTGATAGGACAAGAGGAAACGGCCTCAAGTTGCGCCAGGGGAGGTTCAGATTGGATATAAGGAAAAATTTTTACATTGAAAGGGCTGTTAAGCATTGGAATGGGCTGCCCAGGGAAGTGGCTGAGGCACCATCCCTAGTGGTATTTAAAGGACGGGTTGACATAGTGCTTAGTGGCATCGGTTAGTGATGGTTTTTATCAGAGTTAGGTTGATGGTTGGACTAAATGATCTTAAAGGTCCCTTCCAACCCAGACAATTCTATGATTCTATGAGTGTCTCTGGGTCAAAACACGTGAAAAAGCCCTACTGCAATATTCAGAGAGCAAAGGTTTGAATACTGACCACAGCAGTTCTCACACAGCAGCCTGAGCAGAGGCAATATATATATATTTTATTTTTTTTTAAAACCGTGGCCCAGTTGCTCACTCCAGCAAAGGTCGCGATGCAAAGGTGGGATATCCTGGCATCTTTAAAAATCCTCCGTGTCTCCCCTGTCGCGATCTGCAGGCGACAGTGCCCTCTAGCGCGACCTGTCACCCCCCCCACCAACAACAACTCCCAGCCCCCTTTAGCCCCATGAAATTGGCAGCTTAATGGGCAGAGCCATGTGCGTGGCAGACCCCTGCCCACACGCTCCGGCTGGCAGCACCCTCGCCTGCTGTCTGGGGGTTCATTTTTTTTGGAAAAAAATTAGGATCCTCAGCATCACATTTCATTTTTTTATTAAATCCTGACCCCGCCGCAGCCGGCACCGTTGTTCCCATCCAGCTACCGGCACACGCTGAGGTGCCTCTTAAAACTGGTTAGGTTTACAGTTGGACTCGATGATCTTCCTTTAGAAGAGCAGCAGCATTTCCTTCAGAAGAGCAATGGAGCTGGTGAGGGGTCTAGAACACAAGTCTTAGGAGGAGCCACTGAGGGAGCTGGGTTGGTTTAGCCTGGAGAAAAGGAGGCTGAGGGGAGACCTTCTCACTCTCTACGACTACCTGAAAGGAAGGTGTAATGAGGGGGGGGATTGGACTCTTCTCTCAAGTAACAGGTGATAGGACAAGAGGAAACAGCCTCGAGTTGCGCCAGGGGAGGTTCAGATTGGCTATTTAAGGAAAAAAATCTTGATTGAAAGGGTTGGAACAGGCTGCCCAGGGAAATGGTTGAGTCACCATCCCTGGAGGTATTTCAAAGATCTGTAGATGTGGTGCTCAGGGACATGGTTTAGTGGTGGACTTGGCAGTGGTAGGTTAACAGTTGGACCCGAGCTTAAAGATCTTTTCCAACCTAAACAATTCTATGATTCTGTGATCTTAACCCATCATTCTGGGTGATGCCTGGAGATGTCAGGACTCTCGGGTGTTATCCCTGCTAGCTATCCCTGCAGGAAATTTCCATCTTCCCACTGCTGATGGTTTTTTTTTCTCCACTCTTGTGCTTGTGGCTTCCTCGAAGGACAAGGAGGATGAGGTGGACAAGGTCTGTGGTGTGTCAGATCCTAGACAGTCATGGAGCAAGTCCTGACCCCACTTCTTCGGGCTCAGGCACATCCAGGGTGCCCCGTTACCTGCCTCACCCTCAGTCTCTCCAAACTCTGGAGATGAGGACACTGGCCTGGTGAACTACGAGCATCCCTGGATGATGCTACGCCTTTACGAGTATTTAATTAATTACACCTCCCAGTAGCACTACCTGCCTTGCTTCACTTCTCTTGCTCAAAATCTTGCCTGGGGATGAGAAGGAACACAGCCGTCTGTCCAGGACCTCCAGGCACCCACGGCCACCCCACTCCACGCTGTCCTGCTCACTGCAGGGCTTTCACAATGACCTCAGCCAAGGAACATTATATTCTGCTGAGGGTAAGTCTGCATTTCATGCCTCGCTCTCCCTTAAAGCAGTCTGGGAGGTCGGACCGAATGCTCCCAGCGTGGCACGGGCATGATGCAAAAACTCCCTTTACCAGAGCATCCCTCTGCTCTCCTACCTGGGGATGATGGAGGAGGGGGAGTCTCCAGCAGGGATGTAGATGCAGATGTTTAATAACACCAGGACGCGGGCAAGGTCGTTAGCGATCACGGCTATCGGCGCTGTTTAACCACGCACACGTTTATTTTCCTTGGCTCTGACAGAGAAATGTGCTCCTCGAGGACTTTTCATTAAGCAAAAAATTTATGAGAGAGGATGAAAATTGTGTTTTACTGTCTGAGGTCTCGGTCAGTGCTGTTTCTTCAGACGTTTTAGTAATTCATCTTGGCAAGGACTGAGAAAATTTCTCCAGTGAAACAAAAAATTTAACTTCCACATTTGGAGTCGGTTGCATCGGCCGGTTCTGTCCCCGGCATGGACCGATGCCCGGAGCAACGACCGGATCCCCTGGGGATTCAAAACAAAAGTGAAACACTTCACAATTTATGTCCAGTGAAAAATAACGTGTACATGATATAAAGTGTTATTGGGATTTGATGCTAATTTTAGTGGTCACCTTGGCTGCGTTTGAGGAAGTTGCTGGTGCTGCCAAGAGCAAATTTACCTGATGATGAATGAGGAATCGGAGCATAAAATAAATAAATATCAGCAACACCTTTTTTTTTCCTTCTTTTTTTGGCAGATTGGTGTCATCCAAGGTCACACATTTGTGCAGTAGGAGAACTACTGCCAGAGCTCAGCGCTTTAAAATCATGTTTAAGTAAAGAGCAGCATCTTTAAGTACTAGATTTAAGAAGAAAGACTGAAGTAGAGTCTCCCAAAAATTCTTGCCCATTGGTCACATTTTCATGTCAGCGTTAATCTTCTTTACTCCTTGTGCTCGCGTTTGGAAGAAGCTTGCCATGGTCTTCTGCAAAACTTCCTTCTTTTCCTTCTTGAAATCAGGCCTGAAAACTCCCATGATGGGTATCGACTGCTCTAGATTTGACCTTTTTCCTCCTGTTCACAGAAAAACTTTTTAGAAGTCGTGCTCCAAGATGGAGAAAAAGGAGGATTTTTTGACAAAATGCAACAAATCTCAACAAGCAGGAAAAATCTTTTGTTTCCATCAGCAGTTTTCGGAGAGCGGGAACGGTTCCTGGCCAACTCTCAGCATAAATCCCAGCCAGGCTCTGCTCGAGGGGAGGCAGAAGCTCCCGTGGAGAAGCTCATCCCAGAACAGCCCCGGGCAGGGGGTCGTCTCCGCTTCCCTCTGAAGCGCTCTGGCCACCAGCAGAGGATGGATACTGGACCGCAAGCCTGGGGGAAATACAGCCATTCCCACATTTTTATGATTTCTTTTAATTACTCCAGGCGGGAGTTTAGAAGGAATAAGTGTTTTCAGGCTCATGTCACTGCAGCGATGGGAAGCAGAGCATCGGATGCTCGTTCCTCCATGTGCTTCCCAAAATCAGATGCAAACCCTCTGCAAGTTAAATCTGCAAAACAGCTCGGGAGCAAAACGAGCAGGAGCCCTCCTGAAGTGACCCCTGGTCCCAGAGGCTCAGAGGGCAGCGAGTGTCACCGCCTGCCTTTCCAAGCTGTTGCTAATTACTGAAAGCATTTTATTTAAAAAAAAAAAAAAAAAAAAGAAGTTTCTCCATTAAATCCACTACAACTTTTATTTGCATGTAATATCAGCCATTCTGCGGTTTTGGAGATGGCCTTTAAAGATTTGGGGGTTATTTCATTCTTTACCCCCCACCCCCCCAAAAGAGGATGCGGAAAGGAGATGTGTAAGGTTACAGAAATAACACAACCTACAAAGGGAGGTGGATGGAAAGTTTGTGTTGCATTAAGCAGGAGAGACGGGGCACAGCTGAATTTATAGCAACCCTCAGAAAAAGAATGATAAATGGAAGCTGTAATTTTTATTGGGGAGGGGTGGGCAGATCACGGGTGAGGGAACAAAATAATAAAAAAAGCATAAATTAGAAACGTGGCTTGACGGTTGGGAGTAGAAAGCGTTTGGCTCATATATAATGTGAGTTTCTTCTGGAACATGATCCAGAGTAGCGCATGGAAATTACCTGCAAAAAGATTTTCTATTAAGTCGTGTTTGGGTGAACTTTTTCTATCATGGCTCCGTCGACCGATGCCCCATGAGGGGCGGCTGCTCTTTGCCTCCCACCGCTCCCGAAGCCATCCCGCAGCTCCTGCCCACACTCGGCCGTCCCACGCTGAGCTGCTCCGGGTTAAACTTGTCCGCTTGTTTAATACAGACAGGGTGAAATTCATCGTGCAGGGACAGTGCACAATTTAAGCCCCATACGAGCCTGACGGGATGCTCTGTATTTCTCCTCATGGCTTTAGGAGAGGCTTTGCTGGCTGTCGGGCAGCTGCCTGTTTCTGCACCCATCTGGCAGCGCCGGGTGCTGGTCCCCAGGATATTGGGCCATTAATGCGCTCCCCCTTGGGGCCACCAACTTTTAGCCAGTAAAGAGAATACCAGTATAGGTTAAAAAAAAAGAGAAAGCAGGATGAATCCTAGCCCTAACAGATTGTGAGTTTCTTATGGGCAGTGCCCAGTCCCCCACCTCTGCCAGTGGTCGTACCCAGCCTGAAGCCCAAGGTCCCAGCCAGGTCCCAGATCTCCGTGGATGTGTCTGTACCACGGGCTCCCAGAGCTCCTTGGCCACAATGGCTCGTGCAGAACAACCCTTCTTTCCTTGCTCTGCATTTCGAAAGGATGAGCGGTCCCAGGAGGATTTTATGGCTTGCCATAGGAACAGAGTGACTCCAGGTCTGCATGAGCGAATAAAAGGAGTGGGAACGAACCGAGCATCTTTCCATGACACATCTCCACCCACCACATGTTCCTCAAAGAGCAGCAGACTCACAACACCCCAGACTTTCCAAGTCTTGTCCAGACAGCCAAGTTTGCCTCTAAACCTGCCTGGTTTCTCTGGGTTTGAGTCCTTCTACGGATCCCTTTTTTTGATGCCAGAAATGCCTCCGCAAGCCAAATTTCCCTGGTAATTGTCCTTTGGATTAGTTTGGAAAATTGCATAAGCCCTGGGTTAGAGCTGGCTGCGTCTCTCATCCGAGTGCCTAAGGCTTCATGGGGCAAAGACTAAAGAGCTGCGAAATGCAGAGATATAACAGATGTTGACATGTAGTGAAAATACTAGACGCAGGAGCCTAAGATAATAAATCTGAAAAATTAACACGTAGGAGAATGAAAAAAGGAGCAATATGTTTTGGTAATCATTCTGAACTGCTGAACCCTTCTCCTGCAGTTCAAAAATCTCTGGTATTAAGCAGATGTCATTCAACCAATGATTAACACATTACCGAATTTCTCCAGTCGTTTAATAAAAGTTTTACATAACATGCAGGTAATTGCTTCCAAATGTCAAGGTAACAATGTGGGCTTCTATGGATGGCATTGTTTCCAGCATCAGGTGAAAACCCCTCTTGTTGCCTTGATATCAGGCACAGTCCCGCTGCGAAGACCCCGCACCCGGCCAGCTGCTTTTCCCGTCGTTCTTCTGGACGCTGGAGACAGAGAAACAGGCTGGGAAGAGTCAAAGCCTTCAATCTGGTAAGGTTTTCTTCCTTTCAAATGTCTTTACAAGCAGCAAACGGGCCTTGTGCTCCAAAACTGTGGCCCAGGTATATGTTTTTTATGGGATTTTTTTTTTATTTATTTATTACTTTTCTTGCTAGAAAAATCTCATCACTGCCGAGTGCAAGGAGGGGATGGAAAGAACAGGGTGAATGGGAAAGTCTGGGCAGCAGTGATGGGGTGGTGCTTTTCACGGCAGCCCCTGCCATGAACCCAACCCACGCTCAAAATCTGAAATCATCCATCCTGAGATCAGGAAAACAGTCATCCCAACCAGTGTATTTGCTGGAGAACTGTCCTGGTGTCCAGCCGGGGGTACCGCCGGCTCCGGAGGGTGCTTCGCAGCCGTGCGGGATCTCGCTTGTTATTTCAGTGTCGGTGCAGGAGTGAAGTGTGAGAGTGATGGATGCCTGGGGACAGGGGAGCCCGACAGGCTGCAAACTCTGTGCAGGCTCGAAGGATTGCTGGTTAACAGCTTTCAAGGCTGCAAATGAGCTTCCCAAATTATTAGAGCTGGAGAACAGGATACTTTTAAAACAACCAATCTGTCATGAGGCGTATCCTGTATCTGTCAGAGGCCAGCGTGGCTCCGTTGGAGGAATCCGTGACAAAAACCTAGGGAGGGTTGTAAAAAATGCGTGTTGATGCTGTCGTTTTGACATGACATTTCTTTTTAGGCAGCCTTAAGTGATTTCTGCTGCCACCACAGGTAGCACGTGCCATCTCTGCTAACCAGCATCTCCCCTGTGGCTCTCGCTGCTGCTGGGAAAGCAGGATTGTCCTGTGGTCCTGCGAACGGAGACGAGACGTTGTTGGTGCAATGCTCTGTAGCAGAACGCGGACAGCCCAGACCCCCCAGGAACGTAGCCAGGTTACTTCATCTCCGTGCACTCCAGTTCCTCAGCTGCAGAAGAGGGATTGTAACAGCGCCCATCCTCCCAGACACCCATGAGTCTGTTGGTGGCCGAGGACGCACAGGTAGAGTCACTGCAGCGGGGTGATCCCTGTGTGATACTAACGGCTGATGCCACAGCCAACACCCAGGTTCCATGTCAAGACCTTGGACACATTTTGGGTACCTGAAGATAGGTGCTTGGTGCTATTTAGGTGCCCCATAGGACCCCAGATGGCCCCCAGCTGCTCTTCCAGCAGGCTCAAAGGTCCTGTAGGTCCTCACAGCCCCACGGTTTGCCCTGAGACCCCAGAGCATCTCACATAGCACCAGATACCTCTGTTTAGGGCACTGAATCCCACCCTTGCTTCCCTGGAGAGTGGGTTTCACCCAGTGGTAACCACTGCCCTTGAGTCTTGTTGGTGGCCACCTTCAGGCTGTGAGACATGGGCCGACAGGGGCCACCGTTCACGGCATCAGAGCTGGGGTTGATTGTGTAGACTTTCCTGCACCTGGGAAGTTTGGGCCTATTCCCAGCACCACTGCTCACGTCAGCTGCTACGGACAGAATGATTTATGGACACATTATTAAAACCATATCTTCGGCCTCAGAGCATGAGGGAACCGGTGGGTGGTACTGGAGGCAACATGCCCACAGAGGATGGGGGTGCTCCTCAGACCACCTGGCTTCTCAATGGAGGTGAACAGCAACAGGGCTGGGTAACAGCCTGGCCCAAACCACCAGAGAGGAGATGTCAGAGCAGGTCTAGCCTGCTCAGGAGGAACGGATTAGCTAGGAGACATCTCCCACCTCCTTCTGCGCTTAACGTCATTCATCAACTGCTTCTGCTCTCCATCACTGTCAGGCACTGAATTTCTGCACATGGACGGGCTGCTCAGAGACAGAGGAGATGGTAACACGGTCTGAGGTGAGGGAAGAGGATGCAAATGATGGTGGACTGATCCAATCATGCACCTTCTGTGAGGGCACAGCATATCAGAGTTCCTGACATGACCAACCTGCCAGCAAGCGGCTGGGTGCGCTCGGCGTCTGCAGGGCTCTTCTCAGATGAGCTCATCACAGTTTCCAGGCAAATATGTGGAAACCATTTGGAGGGCACCTGCTCCCCCACCCTCACACCTGGAGACCTTCTGCCTTCACTTCTTTGAACGATCGGCTGCGCTCACTCATCGCCTCCAGGACCTGGCCCTGCTCCTCTGGACCCTCTCATCACAACTCACCAGATGGGTCCTTCCTGCCTTTTCAGTAGACAAGAACGCTGGATGGTTTCATCGCCGCACTGGCACGGTGTGCACCTGCCTGGAAAATGCTCCAGCACCTGCTGGTGCCGGGCACGCTGGCACACGCTTGTGTGCACGGAGAGTATTGGGGCAAGATCAGAGCCATGAAGGGAAATGTGCTCACACACAGCCCCAGGATGGCAGGGGGTGAGGTCCTTTGGAGGAAGAAAACAGGATGGCTGTAGCATCGCTGGATTTCCAAGGCTGGCAACCATATTGAAAAATTGAGCTTTTCATCTTTTTTATCATGTCCACATCAGCTTTTATCCTGAGTGAAAACCCAGCTCTTCTTCATGTTTGTTTCGTGGCTTTATGAAGACATAAATCTGCGTATCTTGGTTCCTGCGTGTTCCTGTGGGACTCCTAGAGATACCATTGTGCTCCAGTGATAGCAGCTATTCTCTCTCCAGCTCCGGTGCTTTACAGCCCACCAGAACAAACCCCACTTGCCTGCCCTCCAGTCCAAAATCCCCCAGTTCAGAGAAGTGAGGACACACCAGATGGTCTGGCATGGCCCAGTGATGGGAGCCAGACTGTGGAGAGCAGGACAGAGGCTGGATAAAGCTCATGGAGATGGCTGATTTGCTGCCTTGAACTTGCTGGGCTTTTCTTATTGCTAACATCTGTGCAAGGGCAGGAGGTGTTCGAGCATCTACCTGTCTGTAGGGTGCAGAGTGGAGGTGACCTTTCCACGGGCCAGCGCCGAGCAGCTCGGAGGAGCAGGGCTGTGCGACTGCTGAAACGGCCTGGCAGGAGGTCTTTAGATTGCTCGATGTCTCTGTACTGAAAAGCAATACCTGCTGAGATTAAACCGTTTGGCCTCCTTCCCCCTGTCTCCAAGGCAAACATAGACAGTTCTATTCATACCCACAAGAAATACATATTTCAGCATTTGATTCTTTTTGTGTGTGCTTTGTTTTATCTAGCGCCATGGAGCTTGGATGTCTTTTTCATCTCATATTGTGCCTTGGATGCAGCCTCTTTTATTCAGCCCTCTTGCTGCCTTCATAAAGAATAACAGCGGCAGTTGTTGTTTTTTCCCCTGGAGCATGGGCTGCTGTAAACCAAAGGGAAGCTTCTCGCTGAAAGAGGGAGAGGGCAGGCGGGACGCTGCCATATCCATTTCCACACCAGCGCTGCAGCCCTGCAGGCCGTGCAGTTTGGCTTTCTCAAGCCTTCACGGAGAGCAACAAATTGTCCTATAAAAATTCTTTTCTTGAATATTTATTTTGCTAAGCAGACAGGCCCAACTTGTAAACTGGGGACTCAAATCTCCTACTTCTTAAATGGACAACAAAGTCCGAGATGGAAGTCGTGGCACTGAAATGTAACAGTGTCTATGGAGTCCGCCTTTCACCCTCCCTAAATCTGCATCTGAAGCCTCCTTTTCCTGGCTGTGGAAAGTCCATTTCGTGGGCTTAGCCAAGCCCCATCTCTTACAACCTCTCAGCAACTGTCACAAAGGAGAAAATTGTGCAAGACCATTTGAGGAGGGACAAGAGCTGCTGGCCTACATGCCAGACTTGAAGGATGTGGTCCAGCCTCACCTCCGTCTTCCCATGAAGGTAATTTGGGGTGAGGATGGGAACTTCTAACCCCCAGCCTCTTCCTCTCCACATCCAGCTTGAAAGTCATGCTGTATGTGTCCCAGACAGCCAGAGGTCCGTCAGCCCTGTCCCAAGGCACCATCCGTCTTGCTGTTGGTGGCCGTGATGCTCACATCTGTGCTTCCCCCTGCTTATGCCATTAGCTCCACGGCGTGGCCCAGGAACAAGTGCTGCTTGGGTTTTGGCTCCACGGGTCACCAGCTGCTGACAAATAGCTTTCCTGGAGATCAATCGCTTCCCCTTTGCCATGCAAAACGCCTGGGCTGCCTGTGCGGAATGGCTCTGGGGAGAGGTCCCCACCTGTGGTCATGCTTGAGACACTCTGAAAAACAGCAAGAAAATAAGGGCCTCACATTCAAACCAAGAGAGGGGAAAGGCCTGGGGGGAGACCTGGGCACCCCCTTTTCACTCCTGCTTCCCCTCCTGCTCCAGCCTTGTTCTGTGTCTGGAGGTGGACAACGTCTAGGGCAATGTGTGTTTGGGGTTGTCTAAGATGCAACAAAGAACCTCCCATCGGTCTGAATTATACAGGATCCTCAGCTTTTAGTTATTTCCACCCTAAATATAAATAATGTGCTAAGCAGAAATTTGCTTATGCAGAAACCTTTAGGCACTGGTTCCCAGTCATCCAGCTTGGATTATCTTTCAAACTGGGTGCTGCAAGCCACACCATCCTTTCCCTGTTGGGTCTATTGCCGTGGCGGTGATTTCCAAAGACCATGAGTGATGCTGGAAGCAAGAACATCTTGTGGCAACATGTTGCCATTGAACTCTGAGTTGGGAATCGGGGATTTTAAGGCATTTGAAATCTGTATCTGAAATCTGTGACTCGTGTCATGCTCTGACCTGAGAGAAGGATGCTTTCAACCAAAGTGGCCACATGAGTTAACCAGACCAGCTCTCCTGGGACCCACATCACTGCCTGGGGACAGCAGGTGGGAGGCAGCACCCGAAGATACCCTTCCCAGCTCAAAGATCTGCTCCTTCATGCCCAGGTAAATACCAAAACCTCTTATTTTTTTGGAATAGACCAGCCTCCCTTTGTCCTGGGCTGCATGTCTGCCCAAAAGTGGTGCCAAGGCTGCTCTGACTCTTATTTTCTTAGTTGCAAAGGGCCAGTGAGGGATGGCCAGTACCGTCCCTGCTAACGGAGCTGCAAAATCCAACCCTCCGGCACCCGGGGCGGAGGAGGCAGATGGGCAGGGCTGGGAACAGCATCTCTTCAGCCACATGTGTCTCTTCAGCTGCGCAGACCACCGAAGACAAATGAACTGGAGGAAGCATTTCCTCTGCCGAAGGCTCACACCCGGGAGGTTTCTGCTCACAGTGTAGGTCAAGAGTTGAAAAATGAAGAAGAAAGGAAAACAGATAGAAAGATCCATCTTCTCTTATAAAATCCCCAGAGCAGGGGGCATTTGGAAGTCATTTTTCACTGAGCTGAGGGCTGTTTCTGGCCCTTTAGCAGACATTATACTCTTCTCAAGCCTCATAGTTTGGGACATGAGGAAGAGCTTTCCCTCCATCCTCGCGGGTGTTGGAAGAGGAGCATTGTCCTGGGTGCAAGACAATTTGCACCTTCCTTCGAGGCCAGGGCCCACAGTGGTTTGGGCTTTGGGGAAAGATGGAGCCTAATGCATGCTGAAAATTGGTGTGTTCCTTGGTGGGCAAACAGTTTAAATGGATTAGGGCTGAGATGCAAAAAGAAACGAGCGGCTTGGATTTGCTGGCATTAATGCACAGGTTAAGAGGCATAGCTTTTAAGGGGGAAAACCCATACAAGAAGAGGAAGGAGAATTTCAGCATGGTTAAAGGAAATCTAAATAAAATTCCTTTCTGGAAGGAATTCAAGAAAATTATTTTCCTTCTGTGTTTCTGTCTCTCTTCTTCTGGCTTATAAAAACACCTTGGCTCGGATATTACATCAACTCTGCCTTTTATTAAAAACCCCTGCTCCGTTTGTGCAGATTTCATGCTGTTACATGAAAGTAAAATTTTATGACCAGAAGCTGAAATTAGGAAGGAAATTTTTTTGTTGTTGTTGTCGTGGGTTGGATTTTGTTGGTAGTCAGGAGAGTTTGTTTATTTTTGCTTTTTCTAAAGCGCAGCCAACTCCTCCGGGTCTCGGCACTCTGGGCTTTTTGAGGGGGTGCTTGTTCCAAACAGGTGCTAACATGGGGGAAGCCGAGCCCTGGGCAGAGCAAGAGGATGGGTGATGTTCTCCCTCCACTACTGGGGTTGCCTTTGAGTGAGCAGGGTTTTCATGGCTCTTTCGGAACAGGACATATGCGTGGGAGAGCAAATGCGTTTCATTGCATGGGACACACGTCCTGGGTGTTTGGTCTGGAACAGTCTCATGTTATAAAGTAACCATGCAAAAGTGTGAGCTATTCCCTCCTCTCAGCCTCCCCTGTAAAGCCAGATCTGACGGATGATAGCTTGGTCTGAGTCCGTGTTCAACACCAGCTGCTTGTTGGCTGGGTAGTGCCAGCAGACTTTTTTTTTTTTGCCATCTCTCACTTTAAATGTAGTACTTCTGTTTTTCCACTAAATCCTCCCTCCCCTGCTAAAAAAAAAAAAAATTATGGAAGAGTGAAAAAAAAAGTTTTAAAAGGTCATTCAGTCCCTCCTTGTTGGGTGAGCCATACTGAGCCTAAGGAGTTACTACATCTGAAGGTGTTAAAAGAAGAGTTGCATGGAGTTAGATGAAAGTTATAGCTATGAATTACAGTATTGGTTTCTTGTGGGACCTTAGCAAGGTGGTTTGGTATATCCAGGATCTGTTCCCACAGCCCCTGTTGCTCCCCAGCCCTCGGGACAGATTGAAGACCCCTGGATTGGTGGGAACAGCAACATGGGTCGTCCCACCCAGCCCAGCAGCGACTCGAGGCTGGAGACCTCTCCCTGTACAGCTTCTGCTGCAGCACCTTGGGGATGGAGCAGCCAGAGAACATCTCAGGGGACTTCAGGGCACAGACCTCCTCTCCCCGCAGGCAAGTGCGTGCTGTGGCACACTGGGAGCAGAAATGGGCTCCTGCCGTGTCCCTGCTTCAGAGACACTCACCATGGTTGGGATGGGGGATGTAGGTCAAGCCCCACGGCCCCTCTGTTTCCTTCCAGCCCAAGCGTCTGTGCAACCTAGTCCTGCCCTTGGAAGATTTACGGAGCAGCAGTAAGTATTTCACCAGCTCTTTATTAATAATGCGGCAATAAAAAAGGTGCAGCCTTTCTTTCCAAGGACTCGCAGAGCCCTTAATAATCCAAGGAGGGATTTGGCTCCCCCCAATAGATAGTCTACTGGTGGGCATGCTTTACAGCCCCTTTGTTAGAGCGGGGCTGTTCCCCCATCATCAAAGTGCGAACTGAGGCTCTGTGATGGGCTAGTCCATAAATCTCTCCCCTCCTAATCCTTTCCTTTCTACTATTTGCAAACTGGGGGAGGAGGAGGTGGACTGGACAAGGCAGGCCAAAGCTTTAACCCTTTGTGCTTTGGGGGGGATCTTCTTCTGAGCAGAAGAAGACGGTGCATGGAAGGAGGGCTGTTCCACAGCAGCCTTCTAGAAGCAGGTAGTTATATTTAGCAATTAAACCCCAAATGGCAACTTAAAGAGCTCCTTTGGAAGTTTAATAAGTCCACCACTATATATAAGAAATAAATCTGGCTGCATTACAATCATTTCCAACTACTTAAGCAATAAATGCAGAACTGCTCTTAGTCATCCATTACATGGGTAACATTGCTTCACTTCTCACTTTGTTTCCAGGGCTGGGATGCCAAAGGAGGACTCAGCCCAGTATTCGGAGCCAAATCAACGTTGTGGAGATCACAGGTCTCTGGTAGGGAGGTGGGGTGATCCAGTCCTTTGGTTTGGGGCCACCTTGAGTCTGAGGCTGAAAGTAAGTACTTGTGGGCTCTGTGGAGGAGAACAACCTTTCAGAGTCAAATGCCAAAATTTCCTTTTGCTCTGCAGCTGGTGATGTGTCACGCTCTTGAAAGAGGGGTTGCATCCTGGCTACCTGAGGGCTGATCTTAGATGTGGAGGTGATGGGGGAATTAGGTCAAGAACACGAGGCAAGATGGTGATTTTGGTCTTCAGGTGTTTGTGCAAACATCTTCATCAAGGCCAGGCTTTGATAGACTGGACTGACCCTGTCATGTGACATCAAACCATTTCTCGGTTGTGAATGGATTTTTATCTTCCCAGTGCCCGCTGGAGGTCAGGAACAAGTACAAGGTCCATCAGTGGTCACCCGAGGTTCACACGGAGAATCTGGGAGCAGACCTTGTATGGCATTCAATCTGCTAAACCGGGTTTTCCAACCCCTCCTGGCCCCATTACCTTAAACCTGCCCACTGTGGAACACCTCCATGCCACAGAGAGACAGGAGTAAGCCCAGGGCAGGATCCGGCCAATGAGGGGCTGCCTCCTTCCCCCCTCCAGCCGCACACATCTCCGTGTTTTAGGCATTGCAACGGTTGAAAAATGAACTTTGTGTCCATTTTATCATAAAAGATCCCGGGCTTTTTAAGCCCAGCTTTATAAACAGTGATGAAAGGTCCTGCAACGGGCAGAGGTCTGCTTTTGAAATTGAACAAATTGTCGTTTTATGGTTCCCGTGTGTGGGGGGTGCTGTAAATCTCCAAGCATTTAACGCATCTGTTCTTTTCCAACCACGCTACCAGCGTCTCAAGGAGGAGAGGGAGAAATATCTGACATTTCCTGACATCGGCTGCTCTCACGGCCCCCGGGAGTTCCTCAGGAAAGTTTTTAAAGTAATATTTATGGATGATCATGGTGAATCAGGCCCTAAAAGGTACAGAGAAACGACTGTTGTTCATTAACATTTGGAAACTGTGCACTGAGGATTTCCCTGTGGAGGGGCAAAAGAAATGGAGTGAAAGTGAAATAGCTTTCGAGTTAATCCAGATCTTTTTTAACATTATTGTTGTTGGTAAAAATCAGAACCTTATTTTGGATGAAGAAAAAAAAAATTAGAAGTACATTTTTGGGATGGTTTTCCTCAAAATGGTATTCTTTCCAAAATTCCATAATAAGTTCCCTAGCAAAGATATTTGTTCTTACTGATATATGGATACGTAGTTGAGTTTTGCTCTTTGTTCATACACATCTCCGTAGTAAAACAACAATATATCTGCTCCGGCTAATACCTAGGAATAACTTCAGTGTGGTGTGTTTTCCTGAAGATACCTTTCTTATTGCTGCAAACCATTTAGTTTCAATTTGATAAAAATGCTTTTACAACTTTGCACTCGCAAAGTTTTCACGTTATGTTCTCCGAGTTAAACTTCCCCATCTCAGTAAATAACAGATCCTTTACCGAGACTTGTAAAACCCCTCAGCAGTTACTGAGTATTAATTACTCGAGTTTTATGAATAGGAAAACTGAGCACAGGAGGAGGGATGGTTTGGTAGAGTGCAAGTGGAAAAGCATCCTGGAGTTTCAGTTTTCACTGCCTTTTCCTAAGGGCAGTGCCGGTGCCCTTCTGAGTCAGTTAAAAGCCTCCTCTAGACTTCACTGATAACACAAACTCCCTAGAGCTGAGCCAGGGTTTGTCCTTAAATGTGTTTATGTAAAGTAGCTTTGGAACAGATTTATTCAAATGAATGCATGGAGAAGATAAGGCCACACGTGTCCTTTGAGCTAGCTGTTTCTTTCAGTGTAATGTCTTGAGGCTTATCTGAGTGTGTCTGAGATTAGAATTAGCCAGAGAAAGAGAAAATTAGGGTGTATTGGCAAAACAACATACAGATTCCTCCATAATCCCCAGGGGTTGAATTTCTTGGGACTTTTGCTGTGACCCTGCATATCCCGCTCCCAGAAGGGACCACCACCAGATTCCTGTGGCTCCCAGCACCTCCCTGTGTAGGGATGGCATTTCCTTGGTGTCTTCTAGCCGTGGTGTTGTGCAGGTGGGCAGAGGACCCAAGCTGATGATGGATGGAGTGTGCAGGGCCTTTGGGTCCAGCGCTGCAACGACACAGTCAACAGCAGCCACGGCTTATTGATGCTGGTGAACCTATACCCCGCTAGGTTGCCATCCTGATGGTCCAGGTGATAGGGTCAGTGGACAAAGCCTCTGAAATTGTCAGCTTTGGGTCTCTTTCCGTAAGAATGGGATGGTTTCAGAGTAACTGAGCCTCTGCATGAGGCAGTTTTGATGCGCAGAGCCACACAGGTGCAGAGGTTTGCATACCCACGCAGATCCCCGTAGTGATTTCCATGGAGCAGCAGCTGGTCATAGAATCATAGAATGGTTAGAGTTGGAAGGGACCTTAAAGATCATTAAGTTCCAACCCCCCTGTCATGGGCAGGGACACCTCCCACTAAACCAGGTTGCTCAAAGCCCCATCCAGCCTGGCCTTAAACAATTCCAGGGATGGGGCATCCACAACTTCCCTGGGCAACTGGTCCACTCCTCTTTTTACTAGGTGCTGTGCCTAGCAGATGCAAAATGCCAGAAACAACCAGGTAGTAAAAAGAAACTGCTTCCTTCTTATCATAAGACATCCCACCTCCACAGTATGTGCCAGAGCTGTGGTCCCTCTGCTTTTCCTACGCAGGGGCGATCGGCAGCCAGAAGGACCCACTTGTCCACGTTCATCCCAAAATCCTCCAGCGTGGAAATTCTCTCAGCTCAGCTCCTCTGCTGGACTCTGTATATACTTGGCACTAGGCAGGAGGTGAGGAGCTCATCCCGGGCAGAGCAAACCTCTCGTCCACGTGCCCGTGATATCGGGCCCCCAGAGAGGCAGCAGGCAAGAAGATGATGATTTTTTTGCCTGACGTGCGGAGCTACGGATGCTCTACGCCGTCCTCTTGGGAGCGGGATGAGGACTGGGGCTCAAAGCCACGATGACCTCACCAGCAGCGCCAGGGCAGGATGGTGTCCAGCTGATCCTTGCGAAACACCCACCCTGCCGAGCGCGCTGGCCCGCAGGTACATTTCCCGGTCCCGAGTGTGCCCTGCCATCACGCCGTCCTCGCTTGAGTCACTTATAACCCAATACTGGATTGTTACCAATCAAAAAAGGGGATTTTTTTTTTTTTTTGCTTTTCAGTGACTTCATGAATCCAAGAGGCTGCCAATAATCTATCATTCATGACATTTAAAATGTCAACACCTCCTTCCCAAATGAAAATGGAGTTAAAGGTCCTGGGCTTCCCTGTGCCCCTTGCTCTCTCCCGTCCCACAGCGGAGCTGTGGAGAGTGGCCTTTTAGGAAATGGCCAAAGCAATCCTGCCTCTTCCTCTCCTCAGATAAACTATTTGCAGAGGACCACGGCCATGCGATCCTGCTCTCAGCACGTGCAATGGGATCCAGGACAGGACCCAAGGACATATCCAGTGGGGAGCCTGGATTATCTGTCCCTCCGATCTGTCACTGCAGCTCAGGAGCTATTGGGGGACAACCATGTTTGGTCTGCGGTGGCCTGTCCCTGGTCTGTCCAGCCCAGAGGTATTCAACCCCAGAGTAGGTGCTCTAGCTCTTTGCTCATGACTCCTATGCCTTTCCAACATCTCTGTTAGAAAGAAACCTCCATCTCTCCCCCTCGCTTCCTTTTCGCTGAGACTCTGCTTGGAACTTGCATAAATCTTGCCCAAAAATAACACTGGCCGCTCTCCCAGCTGTGGGCGTCGTGACTTCTGCGCAGGGAAGGGAAGGCTGTGATCTGATTCGTTTCATGGCAGATTTCGGTCAGCTTTGGCACCCCTCCATCCTTGCTGGTACCAAATTTACAAGATTCCCCTTTCCAGCTTTTCACTCTTCTCCTGGGCTTACCTCTGCCTCTCCGAGGCCTCGTCTCTGGAAAGCCGCGGTGTTTTTTTGGCACAGCTGCCTGCGAAACGTGGCACAGACAAACCAATAAAAGTAGCCAATAAACTCCGCGAGTTTTCTTTCCTTTGCTGCAAGTGGCCAAGGCAGCGCCGCTTCCTTTGGGATGACATTAAAATACAGCAGAGAGGATGAGACTCGGATCCTTTTCTGTTTGTTTCCCGGCCCATGTATGATTTTTCCACTGGTGTGAGAAGAGTTCTGAGAATTTTTTTAGAAGGGAAAATAGTTATAGACAACTGCCACGGGTGCTGGCAGGCTCAGCCTGGGGTCCTTACTGTGTTAACCAGCCCTTAGGTCAGTGGTGGTGAGTCAAAACTGGAGTGAAAACCAAGGAGCTCATGCCCAGCTGGTGCAAATTAGTCAAACTCCTGTGATTTCAACGAGCTTGATATCCACAGATCACCTATGCTGATAGCTCCCTTGCATGCTGCTGGTGAGAGGCATTATAAGGAGAAGAAGGGCAACTTGTTCCTCTTGGAATTCCTTATCCTTCTCTCTGCAGAGAGGATAGATATCGAGGGAGCTGAGCCCTGGCCAAGGCATGTGGGTTGGAGGACCTTTGAGACAAGGAACTGGCTCAGCTTTCTGGTAGTGTGGATTATCTTTCTACCCAAGCAAGGTAAATTGGGAGGAAAAAAGTACTGAAATGGTGGGAATGACCCATCAGCCCATCAGAACAGCCTTTGCCATGGAATGGCAGCAGGAGATGCCCTGGGAGGCCATCAAGGGAGCCCTGACACTGCTCCAGGGCTCTGGCCAGCCTAGAAATGCAATATGCTGCTGGTTTGCGTGAGCCCAAGGAGTAACCTGCTGGTGGGGCCAGCCATAGCTTTTTGGGATGGGGAAAACCCTGCTGCTGGCTGCAGCCCTGCTGGGGATGAGAACATCCTTTGAGGTCTGGTAAGTCACATAACCCCCAGGGCTGAGTCCCCATGTGGGACCCCGAGTCCAACTCAATACGGTGACCCCCACTGACAATGATGACTTGTGTTACTTCAGCAGGAAAACTGCTTTTCTCTCTCCCCTGGGTGTTGCTGTTGATTCCCTGCACTCGTGGCGGGATGTGGGGACCCTTCCCTCTGGCTGGGAGCCCAGAAAGCTCCTCTCTTGGCCAATGCTTTGTCTTGGTACAGTCCTGGCCTTTCTGCACTGCATTAATTTAAGATGCTGTGAAGCGAGAGGGTGAGGGGGGCGGGGGATGCTGTCTAAAACTTGTTCGAAGCCTTTGCGGGACAAATCCCCGTGGAATTTAATTTAAACGAGCTGACACCAGTATGAATCATGCCAGCATTACCAGCTCTTGAACACTTCCTACCAACTGCCTGCAGGGCTCTTGCTTTCTTTAGTTAAAGCGAAGACTAAAAGCATCTAAAACTGCTTAAGAACTCTGTCCTAAAAGAATACTTTTTTTTTTTTTCTTCCTTTTCACTGTAGGAAGAAACAACATCTGCTATAAAAATCCGCTGGCCAGGGGCAGCGGGAGCAGACACCACTTATCACGGTTTGGCTATTGGAGGCAGCGGCTGGTTCCCAGCAGAAAGTGCCTCAGCCCCGTGATCGTGGCATCTACTGAGCAGTGTCTCATCTGTCTGCAAGCTGGGCAGATCAGATGTACGCAGAGAGGAGGGAGAGCGAGAGAAGAAATAAAAGAATAGAGGGAATTGGATGGGAAGGAGGAAGGAAATGAAAGAAAGACTTCCAGGAAAGGAAAGGAGACAACATTCCGTTTACAAATATGTATCTGGGCTTAAGTGAAGTCTCCTAAATGCTGCTGGGACACAAAGTCAGGCTGCTTTATAGTAAAGCAAAGCCTGTGAGGTAGCGTGTCTGTTCCTGGGCTTTGACTGAAGAGTGACATCTCTGAAGAGGCAAGAAAGTGGTCAGGAGTAAGCATGAAACATGTAAGATTGCAGAATTCAAAAGGATAAACATTATTTGATACCTTATTTATAGGGCACCACAGGGGAAAGGTAAAGGTTTCAGAAAAGAAAGAAGCACTTTAATTTTATCTGGAGATTTTCCAACAATAAAATCTAATCCATCATTCTCTCTGTGTGACTGCTCTTAATGAAAATTTAGAGGCTGTGACTGAAATTTAGAATTCACAGGGGATACTATTAGGAAGATGTCTAGCAGCTATGCAAAACCTGTTATATCATAGCCCCTGCCAAAGGCCGGGGAAGAGTGGAGTGTGAAACGGACAGCTTTTAATTTGGCGTGCCGAGGCTCCGCAGCGCCGGGCCTTCCTCTCCCGGGTGGCGGCGGTGGGACTCCTCGGGGCTCGCGGTGGCTCTTCGTCCAGTGGGCTCCCACTGGGAATCAGCTCACCGGGTGACAGCCAGACTCCGGCAATGGCAGCTGTGGCATTGATTTCAAAAGAGACAAGATTCAGCCCATTTACATTTACTTTTTACCCAAAGCACCTTGTTCACCCTACATTAGTCCCTCGGTGGTGAAGAGAGCCGACGATGTCCTCTAACGCAATCTCTATTTCTTGCCCAGATTTATTGATTGTAGTTAAGATCTTTGCAAAAAGAAGAGAACGAAACTATTTTCTGCACCGCGATTTCTTCCAAGACTGAGTGGAGAACCTGCATTGAGGCAACGGCTGTTGGACACCATCATGGGAAGGACACCCTGGCTACCTGAGGGGCTTGGCGAGGGGTACAGCACCCACCCAGCTCTGCTGCGTGGTGTCCTCGGCCATGCACCTTGCTCCTGCCCAACACCAGGACTTTTCAGCCAGAGAAAAGGTATTGCCGGTGCTTGGTGGGGTCATAGGTGTATTTTCCTGTTCATCGCTTGGACAGAGACCATTCAAATCCCTGGCACACGGGCCATGCAGCTCCAGTTACTGCTGGTTATTGAACATATGGACTGTGCGGGAACCCCCAGGACCATCAGCCCGTGCTTGGTGCTGCACAGAGCCAAGCAGTGCCTTTCAGCTGAGGGTGACCCAGAGGGGAAGGCTGACCATCTCTAATCATTACCAATCCTCTGCACTTTATTTTTAATCAAAGCAGATCACTAGACTGTTTCCAATACTTTTTAATGGGCAAAAAGGGGCTTCGATTATAAAGACAATAACGTTAAATTATTTAAGGGCCTGGATGTACATCATGAATCAGTTTAATACCAAAGTCACTGCCAATTATTCAACTGATTCAAAATGAGACTCCATCACAAAATGTTAAATCACAGGATAAATCTGTCCTGGGAAGGGCTTTAGTAATCAAAATTCTCTCAAAGCAGAAAAAGCTTTTCTAAAAGCAGGGGGAAAAAAAGGTTACAGCTTAAGCCAGACATTATATAGTAATGCCAGATGTTAAACAGTTGACTTAAATTATTGGCAACTATCAAATGCAAGATACTAATACTACTGGTTGCAAAGCTATGCCACCAAGTTTGTAATCTGTGGAATGGGCTTAAATATTCCTTTAATTTTCTGCCTATGGATAACAAGCAATTTGGATTAGCTTCCGCAGAATAATAACCTCCTAATTCTCAGCAGATGAGTATAAGCCTTCTGCAACATCAAAAAAACAAGACCATGCTTAATATGTAACCTTTAATGGCATATGTTTTTAAATTATATGATTCCATTGGACCTGTGTAATTAAACGCAAGAAATGCCTGAAACCACTCTGCCTGCCTCGCAGAGGACAGAAGGCACCTAGATAGTCCCCCACTCCCAAATGCAGAATAAAACATCAAAAAAAGCGTTCACAGATTTGCACATCAATCTTCTCTACCCCAAAATTTGCCTTTTAAAAACGTTGCCATGAATCCCTGTGGCTGGAGAACTCCAACATCACTTGGAGCAGGAGCCCAGCCCATACCCATCTGCCCATCTGGGGTCTCAATTTCTCGCAGTGGCTCTGCCTTTTTCCTCCTCCTTCATGCACTCCTTCCATCCACGTCGCCCATCGCCTCCCTGTTTGTCCAGCAAGATCTAGGGGCCAGGACTGACACCTATTTTTTTTATTTGCACAGCACCCAGCCCGGAGTGTGTAATCCTTTTAGTCCAGCCAGGTGTCCTGCAACAACCCTCCTGTGTGGCGTCGGTGACTGCTTGCCGTCCATGGCTAAAGAAAATGGGATTTGGGTACCTCCTGACTTTGTCCAGGACCAGTCACCACTGCCTGGACCTTTGTCCTGACCACTGTCTAGGCAGTGGTGACTGCCTCGTCCCCCAAGTAGCTCGGACACGCGTCTTTTCCTGCTGGCCTTGCAGCATGACCATGAGACCAGGCACCTCATGTCTTAGAGGATGAAATTTGTTCTCTCTCTGTGCTGGGCTTGGCTTGCCCTGTTCTTGTCTTGTGTCTTGTGTGAAGGGTAAGACTCCCCAGCAGAGCCACAAACCTACATGGGCTTTGAGATGCCCGGAGGCATGAGGGCAGCCCTCAGCCTGACCTGCTGCTAAACCTGAAATAAAATGTCCTGCAGGTCTGGGCTCAGGCTGAAATAACAAAAGTCGGCTGTTCAGATGAGCCAAAGCCCACATTTGCTGTTGGTTTTGGTTTTTTGGTGATTTTTTTTTTTTTTTTCTCTTTTCTTGACACAGAGCTGCAAGCATTTGAGAGCATGGACAGCAGAGCTGGGTTCCTTCCTGCCTCTGCACCGGGGGGAAATGTCCTTGCTCAAAGGCTGGGAGATGGGTGAGACGGCGGTGAGGAAAGGGTCAAAACACATCCCTCCGACTGCGAGCAAAAGAAAAATGTTGGCAGAGCAAACCTTGCCACAGGAATAAAAGGTTGTCCTGGCTGTTCATATTACTCCACATGGGGTGAGTAAAACTGTCGGTCGGACTGAAGCGTCTGATATACAAAGGGGAATAAAAACTCATTAAAGGTCTAAAAGGAAACCCTATTAAAATACCAACTATAAAACGGAGGAGACTTGATCACCCTAGTGCTAGAGAAGTGTCAGGGTTTGAATGAACCTGACTTTTTTTTCTTTTTTTTCCCCCTGAAAGCAGAGGAAATGTGTTTTGTGGAAAGCCAGGTGGGATGAGGGGCAGGTAGAGTGTCAAAGAGCACTGATAATATTTCAGGGTCTCGCTAGGAGCCTGAAATACGAAGGGGATTTATTCGGCTTTCGGCAGGGAGGAGAGTGCTAGCAGATTTTTGAAGGCATTCCAACGAGGTTCATATTCATCTGTTTCTTAAATCGAGAGCTCTTGGCTGCCGCTGTGCTGAGGTAGGGAGCATCTCCACTTCTCCTCTCTCCCGCCCGGGACGCGGGCTGGCTCGTAGCCGAAGGCGAATTAGCACCAGTGGGTCCTTGTGATTCTCCTGCTCTGGCCCGGCTGTTGTCCCCCAGAAAAGCCAACAAACCAGACCATTTTTACAGGGCCTGAAATACCCTGAGAACAGCCTTTCTCACGGCATCTCATTTCGTCTTTATTTGGTCTTGGGGAAGGAAAGAAATTATGAGGGGAAAGAGCTAAATGAAGCATTTTCTTTCAAGCATTTAAAAATCATGTTGTCCTGTGAGCGCTGGAAGCTGTGAAGCCTGGTTTCCAATGGATTCATGCCTCATGGTTGATGGACTTTTAAACCAAATTGTCCTGGGGCTCTGGCAGGCTTTCACCCCTTCTTAGGCACCAAAAAAGCCACATAGAAAAAAAAAAAAAAAGACATGATGAACACCTCACCCAGAGCTATTCCTGCCTGATCAGCCACCCCAGAGTCCTCTTCTTAAGCATTTTTCTCCTATGCAGACTCTCTGGTGTCTCGTAGGTGTGAATGCTTTTCCATGGCTTGGGAATTTTTGTCCCATCTCTTCCTGGATTTGTAGTTTTCTGACCATGGTTGAACTCAGAGAAGGCAGAAATGGAGGGTTTCTCTCTCACACACGCACAAATCTCTTATTGCAACACTTTTAGGAATGTGTTACCTTTGGGATTTCTACCTGCTGTCCATTTGCTGGAAATTGGCACCAGAATTCAGTAATTACCAGGGGTTGGGGCTGTGAGGGAAACATGCACTCATACATGGGCTATCACCACATAAATCTCGTTTCCTCACAAAATCAGGGTTCAAGGAAAAGCTTGTTTCTTATTTAGATGGAGGCAGAGTCACTAAGGCAAGCCCTGAGCTGACCCGTTCTCCTTGCTCTGCTACCGTTTTTCTCCCCCTGCACAGTGAGGGGTGTTTTTCTCCTCTTGGATCCTGGTTTTTGGAGAACAAAGATGTTTTTTCTCTTACCTCAACAACATCAGGATATAAACAGGGTCCATCATTCACTCATACACACATTATAATCACGTAAGTCCTGTTTCCATATAAAACCTGAGCAGAGCTGATTCCATACAGCAGACAACGCTTTCTCAGCCCATTGCAGTGCACTAAGAGGCACTTCAAAGATTAAAGTCGGGGGGAACCCGCCTTCATGTCACCATAGAATCATAGAATCATATGGGGTTGGAAGGGACCTCTGGAGATCATCTAGTCCAACCCCCCCGTTGGAGCGGGTCTACCTAGAGCATGTTGCACAGGAACTTGTCCAGGCAGGTTTGGAACGTCTCCAGAGAAGGAGACTCCACCACCTCTCTGGGCAGCCTCTTCCAGGGCTCTACCACTCTCACAGTAAAGAAGTT
>JAOXNO010000070.1:6513814-6531599 GCA_028565335.1 Limnodromus scolopaceus
CGGGGGTGCAAGGAGGCCGTTGGTGGGGGCGTGAAGAGGCCGTTGAGGGGGGCGAAGGGCTTCGTGGGGCTTGGAGTGGAGAGGAGGTGGGTCCAGTTGGTTTGGGGGGGAGTGGGGTGTTTGTTGGGGCAGGGGAGGGAGAAGGAAAGGGAGTTATGGGGTGAGGGGAGATGGGGATGTGCTGGTTCGATGTTGGGGAGCTGGGAGTGTGAGGGGAGGGAGAGCAGGCGGGTCTGTGCTGTGCGTCTCTGGTACATGGAGCACGGACAGCCAAGTTACTGTGAACACCAATAGTTATTATCATTAGAAGGCTCTTTCAAGGGTGGTCCCATCATTAGAAGGCTCTTTCAAGGGTGGTCCCATCATTAGAAGGCTCTTTCAAGGGTAGTCCCATCATTAGAAGGCTCTTTCAAGGGTGGCCCCATCGTTAGAAGGCTCTTTCAAGAGTGGTCCCACCAGAGGAATGCCAGCTCTCATAATTTTATTTTTTTCTTCTTTTTTTTCTTTTCTCTTATTCCTCCCTCGCTGTTTTTAGGGTTCTCTCAGCTCTGGATGGAAACTGCAATGTTTTTTAAGCTGCTGGCTTCAGTAAGGGTTGAATGTTTCCATCCCTAGTATAACTTAATCAACATAGATGAAGAATTTGGGTCTTGGAGGAGTCTTTTTCTCCCCTTTCTGAGGAAAGGACCTTCAAAGTGGGAACTATCCTTATGTCCTATTAGCTGCCACGTAGTTCCTTTCCTTTGGAGTTCAGTAGTCATGGGGCCATCAAAAAGAGAAGAGGAAGAGCAGAGCATAATCCTGATCAGCGATGATGAAGCTGAGGGCACGCTTGGGAATTCAGTTCTGTTAGTCGACCCATTGGGTGAGTACTGTGCTCTTCTTGTTGCTGAAGTTCTGTAAAGAACTTCTGAAGTAAAATGTTATGCAATATGCTTGAAATGTGTCTTTCTGCTGCTAGGAAAGCAAAGTACTTCAAAAATAAATAAAATCAGGAGGACCTGCCTTTATTTCTTAACTTTTGGAATTTCTTTGATGGCAGTACCTGCCCTAAAGTATACTGCTGTGTAGTTTCAAAATACTACAAACATAGCTGAGACTGGGACTTTTCAATGTCAGATGGATCCTTTTTGATTACACTACTTCTGTTTTGATAGTGCGTGCAAGTTTTTTGTCCCAGCCCACTGTAGCATTCTTATTGGCACCATGTGAAATCACAAGAAAATTTGTGCCTTAAAGTGTTTTTAAAAAGTAAATGTCAATATTTACCAGTTGAAATTTGCAATGAAGTTATAGTTACCTTTATACTGATTTACACTGAATATTCTCTTTTCTACAGAGAAGTCTGGCCTGGAAGACGAGAAATCTGAAGCGGTTGTGGATGAGGAATGTGAACTAATGGTTACTTTCTGTAAACAAGCAAAAGTGATGCCTCATGCAAGATATGACTGTACAATACACCCGTTTGAGTATGTTCAGTGACATGGAGGTTAATATGGGGGTTTTGTTTTCCACATTTAGTCCATCTTATTAATGAAGCCTGTTAGCGTTTCAGCAGCTGAAAGCAGAAGTAGAGTTGGATAAGGATGTAACTTAGTTCATAAATAACCTTCTGGTTTTCAACTTTGTAGGCGAATGGAATGTGATACTTGCTCACCCCTTGGAAAAAACGCTGATATTTGCAATCAGTGCTACTGCTACATTTGTGATAAACTAGCTTCTGAGGTAAGAAGAGCTGTAATCAAGAAACACACAATTTAGAGTAAACTAAATTACTCATCAACCTTTTTAAAAGAAATCACTCTTAAGCACACTAAAAGAATAAATGATATGTGATTAATTATTTTAACAGTTCCTCTCCTAAATATTGATATCTGTCTGCTTCACAATGCTACTAAAAATGTGGTTGCTGTCTAGGCTTATTTCTAGTAGCCCAGCCAGCTTTTAGAATAGACATTCCCTTGGTTTAAGCAAATGTACCTCCTGTTTGCCATAGGCACACCGTGTATTTCGTGGAATCCGATTACTAAATCAAACTGCCTCTCACTGCACTAGGCAAATGTCAAACTTTTAGTCTTTTTCTATCCAAAGGAGCAGAGAGGGAGGCCTTGGGTGTATGGAATTTGTTTGGGTTTTTCTTGGAATTCAGAAAACTTTTGAACTGTGAACAAAGTTAGGGTCAATGTGCAAAGATAGTTCTCTGTTACTAATTTACTATGGGGAGGGTGCCAGCCCGAAGTGCCTCTATAAGGTATTCAGGAATGAGGGTTTGTTTTTCCTTTTTTTCTTTTTAAGCCATAGTAATGAGGTATTGCATATCAGTCTCTTGCCCTGGCTGTCAAAACACTTCACTGCAGCTTTGTCTAGCTGTGTAAAGGAAGAAATGAATTGTAGTACTTTTCTCGTAGAGAGGAACTAACTTTTGATTTGCTCAACTGGAGAGAGAAAATAGATAAAATAAAACAATAATAATAATAATAAACAAAAACCTTTTCTTGTTTTTCACATTTTATGAAATAGTGTGAAAATTGGACGACCCCTTCCCTCTGTCACTGCAATGCGCACAACAAAAGCAAATTCTGGAAGGACCAGCGTGACTTTGCCTTGGCTGGTGTTCTTGTAATGTTCAATTTGGAGCTCACAGATATAGACGCAGACCTTCGGCATGGTGGTAAGCGTTATGCTCTCGTGCTGTCCTGAGAGACCTGAGGATCACTGTGTCTACTCAGTCTGTGGCTCAATGGACAGCTTGTCTGGTTCACAAATCTCCTTGCGAAGGCTCGGTGAATTTTTAAGGTAGCAGCTTAATGTTGCCACTCTCTTTCTGGACCATACTCAAACTAGACACGGGTCTGTAGGTCCAGTTTTTATTTTCCTGTTTTCTTCCCTCTGGAAGAAGCAATGAAGCTTTCCTGGTTAGTAAGATTGCGTGAGAGCAACTTGCTGAATATTTTACATGGGGTACTTAGGATTGTATTTCTGTTTCTTTTGGTTTTGAAAAAAAAAAAACTAGAAAATTGCACTAACAGTTTCATATTTGTCTGCTCTTGTAGGAAGTCTTCTAATAAAATTTATCCAGGAACTCTCTGTGGAATATAATAAGTATCTGGTTGGAGAAAGAATGCCTCCCACAGAACATGAGTGCTTTTGTCTCCCAAAATTGCCTCCTGGGCAATGCAATATCTGCAGATCACGCAATTTGGAGGTTGTGTACAAGTAAGTGACAGCAGAACTCAGCTACTGGCAGTACATACTGGTCAGTGCAGTTTGATTTCCTTTAGTCAAGTGATAATCAGAATCAAGGCACCTGATGTAGCAGAAACATAGTTGAGAGACCTTACTTGGCAAGTGAGCTATTAAATTGCTTGGATGTAGTTTAAACATACACTGTTAAACACACCTTTAAATACAATTTTAAATACACTTGTGCTATACTAAGACACTTAATAATGGCCCTCAATATTATAAGCTGGGAAAGTACGAAAGTAAAGCCTGTATTTTTACTAATTTGTTTTTTAGGCTGGGGTTCAGCTCTTACTCGCTGGTATGTGCCTTTGGAATGCTTGAAGTCATGGTTGTACAAATACCTTTTCACTATACTAAAGATGCTGTTCAAGGGAGGGCAAGTCAATTTACTCTCAAACTATAGAATGATCGTAATTGCCATTTGTTTACAATGTACATCATTGCAGACACTTTATCTTATAGACTACTTAACTTTTCTAGATATTCTGAAGTTTTTGCGCTGGTAACAAGATTTTTAAATCAAGCAGAAAGAGAGAGTCCTAAAGCTGCTGCTGTCATGTTGCTGGGAGCAGCTAAAGAGATAGCACTTCATAAAGACCCTGCTTTGTAAGTATCCAGTTTCACACCTAGTGTGTAATCTTCATTTGCTCCTGTCCTGGTTTCAGCTGAGATAGAGTTAATTTTCTTTTTAGTAGCTGCTATGTTTTGGATTTAGTATGAGAGTAATTGCCTTCCAACCCAGGCAATTCCATGATTCTGTAATGTTGATAATACATATTGATTTAGTTGTTGCTAAGTGATGTTTACAGTTCAGGTCTTTTGCAGCTTCCTATAGAAGCTGAGAGGGAGCACAGACAGGACAAGTTGGCCAAAGAATGTTCCATACTATAGGTGTCATGCTGTCAGTATAGAAATGGGGGTTGGCTGGGGGGCAGAGATTGACAATCCTTGGGTAGCAAGAGTAATTGGTGTTGCATCACTTTATTTGTTTATTCTTTTATTATTATCTTCCACCACCACCACCCCCCTTCCATTACTGTTCTGACAAACTGTCTTTATCTCCATCCACATCTCCCTATCCTAATGGGGGGGGGCAATAGGGAGTGAGTGAATGGCTGACGTCCTAGTTGCCAGCTGGGGTTAAACCATGACAGCTCCTCAAAGGGAGGAGACCAAATGAGAGAGTTCTGGTTTTCCATTTATTAAAGGTAAGGAGAGAGTAAAGATCACAGTCCTGGCTGCAGCACAATGAGAGGAAAATGAATAGACCTGAGGGAGAAATGAGATTGGTTACAAGGAGGGATTTTTGGGAAAAGAGAATGTTAAAGGCTGGATATGAGAGAAAGAAGTTAAGTGGGATTGAGTCATGAGGGGGAAGATGATCTCCAACAAGGGGAGTGAATTTTAGATGGGAATTGGGAGGAGGGAGGGTGACAGACAGCAGATGATGGCAGGTGGGGTCAATTCCTCAGGGTAAGGTACAGGGGCAGGGGAGCTTTCCTGAGGGGAGAGTGCACAAGCAGCATTGTGCAAAGAAATATCTACTCCTGACCTGGGAGGGAGGATGTGCTGTTCCTTGGGTAGTTTTAGATGATTCCCATAAGTCTAGAGGCTGACCTGTCAGCTGGAAGGACTGCACGATAAATAAATAAATAAAACCAGGCTTTACATACTTCAGTCTTTACTATTTGTGCTGGTTATTTTCTTGTTTACATCATGGCTGCTTCATCCTGGATCACTGTCTAGCTTGCGCAACGTCCCAGAGCTTTGCTTTGCAAAACCTTTATATTTTCAGGCTTAAATTCAAGGGTTTTTTATAAAGGAGAAGTAAACACAGTCTGGGTTGGTTCGATAGGCCAGGAACAGCTGCTTCTCTGCGATTCTTTCTGAGGAACTGGCAAGGTTTGCAAGGAGCAGGCTCAATGTGTTATTTGGATAGGTCTCTCTTCGTATGCTTATTATGAGTCCTGCAGCACTCACTGCAGTTATGTGGGCTGTTGTTTGGCCCTCCCATGGGATGATGATATACAGTCCTTCAGAGACCCTGTAAAAGCAAAGGTGTGCCCACGATGGTCTAATACAGCAGGTTAGAAGGTTTGGTACCACTTTACTCTGCGTGGATCGAGGGAGAGATATGCTTCAGTTGGTTAGGTATTGCTGTAAAACAGTGTTAATTCTACAAAGTGTTTTATACTTGGAGCACTTGTTTTATCTGTTTAGAATGATTTTTATTAAGCATGATAGCTCCCAATGCTTTTTAAGAACAAAAGTATTTTCTTAAACAATTGAGTATAGAGAAGGGGAAAAGGCAGAAAAAAACAGCTAAACGTTAATTAGTGCTTTTTTTGTCCCCTCTTAGAAGCTGGCAGAACCTTGGTCATACTGATTCATTAAAGGTTGCTGTCCCTTGTCTGTTGCAAAGGTAAGACTTGTCTCGTCATATGATATTGAGATGGCAACGGAATGGTTGCTGGCTGCAAACTTTCTGCTGGCATTTAAAATGCATTTAAAATTACTTCTATTCAAAGACATGAAGAAAAAAAGTAAATGCTTTAGCTCTTAAAAGCCAAAAGTAAACTTGCACAGGTGTATAATCTGATGGTTCTGTAGCATGAGGAACTCCTTATCAGGGAATAGGACCCCACCATACTGTCTTTGGCTTTCTTCAAGCAGAGCAAGAATAGCCTGCTGCTGCCTGCGTGTAGCCTGCAGGTGGGTAGTGACAGGCAGAATATAAACAAGAAGATGCACCAATCAGCCTAATGAGCAGGGATTTCAGCATGCTCTCAGGTTCTATAGTTACACTGCAAATTGGGACTTTTAGGAGCTCTGTGTAATGCTGGTGCCTTTCTGGGAAGGACAAGGGCAATACCTGCCTTATTTAGAGCCACGTAAACACTCAAACCTTTCTGTGTTGCCTCAAAGGAGAATAACTCAATGGGGAACTCAAAGCCAAGAAGATGGATTACTTTTTGACTGTAGTCTAGGAGTGTTCTGTAAGGCCAGACCAGAAGGTGGTGTCAGGTAGCTACTTGTGGTTATTAAACTAAAGAGTAAATAGTGTCTGTTAAAGATCAAAACAGCAGCCTTGTACTGTTTGTACTCCACTGGGATAGAGTAGTCAGGGATGTAACATAGTAAAGTTCCCCCAGAGGCTACTGAATGAGGACATCTAGCTCACTTGGCTTAATTCATTTCTCATTTTAGCTTTGTATTTCACCTTTAACCCGAAATTCACTTGCAACAGAAGGTTAATGAATTAAGAATTAACTTTTTTCAGGAGCACTCAAAAACAATTATATTATCTCACCTCTTATTTGAAACTAGTGACAGGCATAACCTAAATCCTATGTCGGTTTTCATTTTAAATTACTATTCTTGAATTTCTTAATTTCTTGCTTTAAGAGAACAGAAAAAGGAATTTTTTGCTTCCTTCCTACAGTTTTAAAAGAGTAAACTCTTCTTTGTGTCAGTGTGTTATCTCCAGTTTGCAGTTAAGACAAAAATGGTTTCACTGGCTTTGAAGCTGCTCAGGTTGATCAGGTTGTTTATTGGGCTGATCATATGTTTCTGCAGTGTTTCTCGTGTATACTCACTGGGGATCTTTGGTTTTTTTTTAAAAAAAAAAAACCACAGAACCTTGTTTTCACTGGTGTTTAAAAATAACAAAAGAGCAATACTGTTATTAACTACAAATCCTGTCTATCTGACATTTAATAAAAAAAAAAAATAAAACACCAAACCCCAAAGTTTTGTAGAAGAATTTCCCATGTTATTTAAAAAAAAAAAAACCAACAACTTCATAGTAATTCACACAATTTTAAGGGATTTTAATTTTTTTTTTTTTCTTTTCAAAACATAGGATCACAACCCAACTTCAGAGGATGCTGGTGTTGTGTGACTTTCCAAAAAATTTGTATGAAAAGTTTGTTAATTTTTTTCAGTCCATCTCACTTCCATGTCACTGTTTTGGCTTCTCAAATAGGTACGTTCTTTGGTTTTTATGTTTACAGAAAATTTTTTTATACAGTTGCCTGAATTGAGAACAGCTATATAGAATGTTTCTTTCACTGCTAGTGTTAGGTGTGAGCATTTTATCAGGAGATTTCAGTATTAGCTGCTTTGTATTTCTTCTGGCCTTACAGGAACAGTTGCTGTTCGATGCTGTGGCAAAGCATAAGATGATGTTCTAATTAAGCAGGCGCTCAAACTTCTTTACAGCTTTACAAACTTCCTTTACAGGAATGTGAGAATGTTGTCCATATAGCTTTATTTCTTTTTTTTTCTTCTCCCCCTCCTCCCCTCTGAAGTGAGTAAACCTCAAAATGTTTTATTGGTAAATCATGTTACTTTAAGGGAAATAAATTGTGGTGTACAAACAAAACATGGTTAAAAATTACTTTGTTTTTGTATTTCCAGTTTGAATGTCGTGCCGTGGGACCATGTATTACTGACCACTGTTTTAAAAGGCCAGAATATCACTGGTCAAAGAACACAGAAAGGAAGAAAAGTATTTCTGTGGGAAACGCTCCCTGTTATAGAGGCTCGAGTGGAGAAACTGGTGGACAAAGAGAAGTAAGACTGGTTTCATCTCGGCTTGGATTTTTCTTATTATGAACTCAGCTTCTACATTTTGCATGGTATTCACTCTAGTATAGTGTTTTCCTGACATCTGCAGGAGTTTCATATAATGGGGAAACACACAAATCAAAGACCTATTTGAAGCTCTTTATGCCTGTTACTACTTATCAAGAGGCCAGTAGCTTTTTGAAGTGTTTTCAAAGCAGAATCAAGCCCTTTGAACACTTTGGGACCAGAAAAGAATGTTGAAATGGATAAATTCTTTGTTTCCGTAACCCCAGTAGGTTTTAGATGTCGATGTTTAAAACAAATTCTGTTCATCAGAAGGTGACTAGATGTAAGGCAGCAAAAAAGTGCGTTCTGGTGTCTAGATCTTCAGAAGTCTGTATTCAGAAGAATAAAGTCTACTTAAAGACTTAAATTGAAAGGCAACCTCCTGTTTTATTTTGCCAGAGTACAGAGATAATCTCTGGATAGCTTCTTGCTACTTATTTCCAACTGTCTCTTCCTGCCAGTTGTATTTCTATCCTATCATGTCTCTTGTGTGGGAAGGTCTACTGTTTTGCTTAATTAATTGTAGTAAATATTTGATTGACCTGTATATAGCTTTGCACTTCCTTCCTCTTCTTACTCACCCTCTATTTTTTCTCTCCAGCTATAAAGAAGTTGTTCGCTACCTGAGAGCTGTGAAATGCAATGATACCAAAGGGTAAATAGCTTTCTGCCTTTTTTTTTTTTTTCTTTTTTAATTGTTTCTTTGCCTTAAGATTGTGTCCCAGGCTGTGTTTTTTCAATGTGTAATAAACTGGCAAAATGAAGAGCAGTAGGATTTTGGCAGCTGTTTGCCAAGTGAAAGCAGCACTGACTTTGGCCTTATCCGATGGTGGCAGAAGTGGTCTTACTAGTGGTCAAGCATAACCAGATCTATACATACCTGTTGTAAAACTTTCATGTTAATGAAAGTCAAATATTCATTTCTTCCTTCTTTCCAGGTTAAGAGACCTTAGAGATAAAATCCCATTCTATTTGTGTAAAACCGGAGACTTCATTGACGCTATGCATTCGCTGCTGTTTCCCGTCAATAGCCTGGCCTGCTGTACCGCCTGCCGGCTGTCGCCTCTTCAGTTTGAGGTCTACCTGAAGATATTCAGAACAGGCAGTATCCCCACTGGAAAGGATATGCTCAACCCTGGGCCATGGATCAGAGTTGGCAAGTGTGATTTCTTGTTTACATATGTTTAGAATCTTACTTAATTACAGTTTTTACTTTTTCATTAAATCTAGTAACATTCCGAGGGACTTTGGACATAACACTGGGCAGGAAGAATGTCTTTATATATGAGCGTGACTTTGTTTAGTACACTTCGTGCAGAGAGCTGGTTTTCTCAGCTGTGAAAGTGTTTTGCTGAAAACAACCTATTAAAAGGAAATACAAGGCGCTCTCTTACATCATGGCATTACCAGTGGCAGTGTGTAACTTAGCATTATGGTACGTCTCAGCTGTGACCTTGAGAATAAAAGCTTCCTGATGGAAAGGGTTTCACGATCTGTGTATTACATTCTGTCAGTAGTTTAGCCGCTGATAACTGTGATCATCTGCATTCAGTTCTTTGTGGCTTTTCAGAAGAGTGATTTACGCTTACTGTTTGTTTTCTATTCAAAACCTACAAAATGTTGTAAAATAGCTGTAGACACTTGTTTCTTTTTGTTATGTTTCTAGAGAAATGTATCTGTAGCAGAGTTAATATCTTGTTTGTGTTCACGCTCTCTAGTTAATCAGAGGATATAAGATAATTTTTTGTTTCTTTTTCTTCTTGCAGGGTCTCCCTTGAAAGATGGTGTTCTAATTAAGCAGGCACTTAAACTCCTCTACAGCAACGTGTCACTATACAGGAATGTGAGTCTGTATTAAAACTGTTTCTGTGCCCACGGAGTGGTTCTATATCTTACCTGTTTTGTCCAGTTACTTCTTTAATGCAAGGATTTATAATCGGAACTCTTCCCTCTCTGAATAGTTTATACCTCTGAAGGGATTTGACTTCATAAAACAAATGTTCTGCTGTGTTTCAGCCTAAATGCTGGAGTTCCCTCATCATGATCTTGGGTAGTACCAGTTTGCTGGAAAAAAATGGGCACCTACGTCCCCTCACCCTGAAAGAGCCACCGCTTGACTTCCAAAAGGTAACTGAAAGAGTACTGGGAAATGGGAGAGTCTGTGGTCTTGGTTTTGTACAAGTCTTCATTTGACGTGGGCACTGGCTCATTCTTCTAAATACTAAGGTTAACTTTACAGTGCCCCATGGAGTACTCTTGTGCTATGTGCCAAATGTAACACTTCACAAAATGTTGTGTCTCAGGAGTGTTAAATGCAACAGTAAACGGATCATCTCTGCTTGCAGCCCAATGCCTAGTACTGATTCTATAGCTTTTAATGATGGGATGAATCAGATAACAAAATGGCTGGGAAAGCAGCTTGAGAAAAATGTGTTCAGATGGTCCTAAACAGCCAGTATCTGGATATTTTCTTCACAAGAACGGAGCTAGCTGTCTGCTAAGCATAGTAGGTTAAAATGAAGAGGTTATGGGATACAGTTTGGTTAGTGCTGTAGAGCCTCAACTTCTCTTGAGGATGGTGTTGAACAGTCAACCACAGCTGTGGGGGAAAAAAAAAAACTGAAAAAATAAGTAAAAGCTCATTGAAGAACCATCTTGAGCACTGTTTGATGTTTGTAGAGGATCTGGACGTCCTTCCCCTTTACTTGTGACTCATTACTTCTATTTCAGGGGGTACTCGCTGCCAGTGGTGACCTTTTGGAGGAATTGAAGGCAAAAATGAATGTTTCTTTACCATCTGATATTTTCTCTCCTCAGGTAAGTGCATGATAAGGAAATTTACTGTTTGTTTTATTCTGCTTGAAGATACAGCTGTATTGAAAACAGTTGGATTATTCTGAAAAGCTTTTAAGAGGGGACTTGAAGATTTTTGGGGGGGAATCAGCATGACACTGTTCTTATCACAGTCTAAAGGCTACAGTAGATATCTGAAGGTAACAAAACTATTGGGGTCTGTTCTGGTCTGACCATCTTCAACATAGGACAGGTCTTACTTCGTCACTGTCCCAATTTATGCATTTATAAAGCGGGAGAGTTGGTAATAATTGATTCTGTCTTAACTTCTCACAGGGTAGTCTTGTGTCATTTGATTAAAACTGGAGACTGTCCTTTGAGATTTGACAACATGTTTGTCTCAAACCTCAGAATTTCTAAACTTGTTTTGAATGATGGTTTCAAGTGTAGTGCAACGTTTTTAAACACAGCGTGAAATGTATTCTGTATTAAATGCAGTTGTTACATCTAAGGAGCTATCTTCTTCTTTTTTACTTCTTTTGAGGAAATTACATTTAGCTTACTCGCCAAATATGGACTACTGGCCCAGAATTTTTTTTCCTTAATTCTGTTTCTGTGATGGTGTGAGACTTCGTGTTTCTGTGAGGACTTTGAGGGCACCGGATGAAACATGCTATGTTCTATGATTCTACGTAAATAGAAGTACCTGTTCTATTCCCCCTTCTTTTGGTCTTCATAAAATTCTTGTGGATGTCGTGTCTGACATCCAACCTATATGCTCGGGATGGTGGTAACTTAGTGCTGATTTGACTGGATATGAAATACAAGTAGTGGGAAAGTGGGCTTTTAAATATGTCTTCTTGTTGGTATCTCTTCCTGTAGTTGCACCTTGAGGCTTGTCTTATTCTCGCAGTGCAAGCAGTACAACAGATGCTTTTTTGTGATCTTCCATACTTGACTTCCTTCTTAGAGATAGCCCTGGCTTTCGGGGTGAGTCCTAGATACTGATTTCTGTTCTAAGAGATTAAAGCAAATTATATTTAAAATCTGCATACTATCAGCTTGGAGATTTTAGACACATTTAACTGGGTTTTGTTCCCCTTTAGCTTTGACCTTTAATTTATTCTGGTTTTTAAGAAATTATTGATCTTATAGCAGCCTTCCAGTACCTAAAGGGCCTATGGGAGAGATGGGGAGGGACTCTTCATGAGGGAGTGTAGTGACAGGATAAGGGGTAATGGTTTTAAACTGAAAGAGGGGAGATTTAGATTAGATATTAGGAAGAAGCTCTTTACTGTGAGGGTGGTGAGACACTGGAACAGGTTGCACAGAGAAGTTGTGGATGTCCCATCCCTGGGAGGTGTTCAAGCCAGCTCAGATGGGGCTATGGGCAACCTGGTCTGGTGGGAGGTGTCCCTGCCCAGGGCAGGGGTACTGAAACTCAATGATCTGTAAAGTTCCTTCCAACCCAAACCATTGGCAATTAGATTAAATCACTGGTCTTTTTTTTTTTCCTCTTCCTAGAATAATTTTTGGGCTCTGAGGCTGCTATTGGACCATCTTTCCTATGAAGAACACATTCTCCATGGCATTGTCAACCTGATTTTGAGAGATCTAAATCATCAGAAAGCAACACTGCTAAAACTGTGAGTCAACACTTGCTCCCTGAAGTCTGTTTGTTTACGGAACAGTCAGAGCAGTCCCCAGCAGTAAGGTTTAGCAGAGATGTAATCCTTAGCTCTTTGAAATCAGCCAGCCCAGTGCTTTGGGCAAGTCAAGAATGCAAATAAGATGCTTGGAGTCAACAGGGAAGTTTTCTCTGAACAGCTGTGTTCTGTTTCCTGGTGTTATATCACTCAGGTGGCAAAACCTTGGTCCCCAGTATGTGGGTGAATTCCTCTGCCTGTTCCTGACATGCAGACATAAGAAGATGCAATCCATTGGCCTCTTCACTCTGAATATTATTACAGAGAACCTGCATATGTAAGTGTGAATCTTCATTGTAGCCAAATTGAAAATGATTGAGTTGCAACACTGATGGTAGTTTTCTCTTAACAGTCTTGACTCACAATTCATTCTTGTTTTTTATTCTTCCCTGTTATTAGCGGTGGTAAAGATACTCAACGCGATGTTTTAGGTAGATTTAAAATTGTTCTATGTTACCTGTTGCACCCAAATGGCTTTCTCGCTTCCCAGTGCTGTGGAAACATGTTATCTGCTCGGGCAGCCCTGACCCGTCATTGAGATTACGTATGATCCAGTCTAGTTCTATTACTTAACTATCATTGTCATCAACAACTAACAAAGCCCCTTAATTAGGATTTACAGCAAAGTCATTACTGGACTCTAGGGAGGTGTAATACTGCATAAAACTTTATTCAGAGAAAATAGTTGAAAGTAACTCAAAATGTGTATTATTGTGTATCTACAAAAACACAATGGGTGTACGGATGTCAGCGTTTCTTTTAAACTGGTAAGAAGCACTTCACATGGTGGTGAGGGAGTGGGATCCCCACCAAAAACTAAAGATTCAGGAACATACGTGCACTGTGATGCAAACTGAGGACAGCACTAGGATTGTGCCTGTCACGCTTATCCCCTTTCAAAAAGGAGAGAGACCACGTTCTCTGCAGGAGCAGAGACCTTCAGTGGGTGGGAAAAACAGAGTTCTGAAAAAGTCCAAGTTATTAATTTAGATTACAAATGATAATAAAACTCTGTGTCACTTTGGAAAACACTAGCTGATTATAATCCTTGCGCTCCTGTGTTACGCAGTAAAGCGTTACAGGTTTTAGTGTGATAGGCTTTAATGCATTGACATAATAGTTTTAAAATGAATTGACTCTGTGTACTGGACGACGGAGTAATTGCCTGCTCTGGCACTTTTAATTCACACGTCACTGATGGCAGCAGAGTAATACTGAGAATTCACCGCTTAGTTACTGTCTTAAGTGGAAATCATGGATGTGTAAGTTGACCTTCTTTGCAAAATATTTCTGTTTCTTCTCTCCAGCCTTTGCTGTGTGCACCTGAGAAAATAAAATACCTAATTTCACTCAGTTGTGTATGAGCTAAGCTGTCTTTAACAAATTTGCAATTCAATTGTCTTTTTTTGTTTTGTGAGGCTTTACAGTGTGCTCTAGCAGCCATCCAAGAGAATCTGATCAAATCCTGATTCCTATGGTCTATCTTTGTCTTACTTATTTTACCGTACATCTGGTGCTGCAGTCATCTCCATTTGGAAGTTCAAGTGAATTGTTGGATCAACCTTCCTGTAAAGCTTTGAGAAATGCAAAACTTGGAGTGGCTGAGACTGGGTGCGGGTCTGTCCCGATGAGAAAACAGATTAAGAATATATATCTGTTTTTCAGGTGTCCATGGGCAAAGCATCTTTGCAACTTCTTTCACAATGCAGTGAGTATCTCTGTATTTTAGAATTTAACAACAAAGCATATTGATGACAACTATATTACCTACCAATTAGATATTTAAATATAGTATTTGATATATCATGTATCAAATATATCATACGTCAGTGTCATTTATTATAACATCACTATAAAAATTACTGAAGTATACTAACTAATTTTTTTCTCTGCCCAGGGATTAAGGCACCTGCCCCTTGGCACCGCTGTTCATCGCGAAGTCTCAAAGTTCATAAACATTTTTGAAAAACTGTAATTTGGCAAAATCTTCAGGAACGTTTTCCAATTTGTCTTAAACTGAGATCTCTTTCTGGAGTCCCTCGTGTTCAGCCGTGGTTCTCATCTCCAAATACATGCAGCTAAAAACTGACTTTAGACAAATCCAAAAGTGAGACCCTGGGTCGAGCTGGTGAACGGTGGCTGTGTTTCAGCAGACGTGTTCTGGAAACTTCCTTTCTTGCAGGTCCATCTGTTAAGCAGTTGTTTAAAGCAGCCGTGGGTTTAAGATGTGTTTTTCTTTTAAAAAAGCCAGTCTACAGAGAGATGCTGATTGGAGGCGGGGGGGGAGGGCAAGGGGAGGAAACACGGATGAAGTAGAAGCACCCCAGGTCTTTACTCCTCTTGTGTTGCACAGGTGTGCTGTGGGTGAGATGTGGCAGCAGAACAACTGCTGAGAGCAGAAGCCTGAAAAAGGAAGACTGGGATACAACAGCGTGTGTTACAATGCTGTTTGCACACCCTCTTTTGTTTTGTGTATAATTATAAAAAATAAGCCCCTTTTGAGGCTGACGGACGTTAACTTTCTTGCTTCAAGAAACCAAATTCAGGAAGGCCTAATGCAGTAAATAGTTTGTTTTGTTTGTAAATGAAAAAAAATTTCTAGTTTTCAGGGTTTTACAGTTGTGGGATGTTGTTTTTATTTTCTACGATAGGTGACTGTTAGACTGATGATTCTCTGAGTTTCCCATATCCTTATTTTAGTGGTAAGTTTAAGAGTTAACTTTGAAACAGTGGAAATAGAGAATACTTTTTAGCCTGGTTTATACCATTCTCTGCCCTGCTGTGATACCTGTTGCATTGGTTTGGCAGCCGGGGGCGAGGTGGGGGGCAAATCTTAATATGTGACGAACTGTATTTTGCACATTTAAAGCTTTCAGTGGCTTTTGTCACTTTTGTTATCCTAAATTAGCTACGCTGTGGTTCAAGTTTTATACAAAGGTGTACATGTAAAGTAAAACTTCATAGACATTCTGTCCTTACGTCGTCAGTTCTGTTTTGGGGTGGTTTTTTAGTTGTCTGGTTTTCATTTTTTTAAATGGTTGCTGTACCTTTTATGTCGTGCTATCCAAGTTCAGCTGGGACATGCAGAGGTCATCAAAGTCCCTTGACACTGGGGAATCTGATTCCGCTGCCTGTTGGCCACGTGGTGTCTCCTCCTCGTCTCTGCTCCTGAAGACACGCTGTGATGTTTCATCCTGGGCTCCAAGAGAGGTGTTTCTTGCGTGTTCCTAATAATACGGTCTTTCTCATTTCATCTACTTGAGTAGTAGAAGGCTCCTGTTACGGCTGAGGAGGAAGGAAGTCGCAAACTAATCTTTGTAGGTGTTGTATCTGTGTTCTCTGGTTTGCCCTGTCGTAAGAGCTTTCCCTTCCTGACCTGCAGCCTGGCCTGCAGCGCTCCAAGCGCTCTCCCAGCAACGCAGAGACCTTGGGCAGCCACCTACCCTCAATGCTCTTGGTCTGAACCCTCCAAAATAATCCATTTTGTCAGTCCCAGGGCGTGTTAACAGTAGGGTGCTACATCCTGCTTTGTCACTTCACTGTGCGTATAAAAAGACAACAGCAAAGCCATGTACACACTGATGTCAGGTTGAACTTGGACAGGGTGAGGACTTCCATGTCTCCATGTCCGCTGCAGGAGCGGGGACAGGAGGGAGAGGGTGAGAACAGGGGCTCTGTTACCCCTTCGAGCCTGGATTTGCCATCACAAAGAAAGTTTAGGAACAGCTTATGTACTGTAAGTAAATAGCATTATCTATTCATTATTTATCTGCTTCTCAATTTTAATGATTTATAGCAGCCCTGATAGTAAGGATTTATACTATAGATGATGACAAAATCTTTTATGTATGAGGAAAAAGACTTTCTCTGAGGATCTGCACTGACTTTGGGTGTGGGTTGGATGGACAGGTGGAGTCATTACAATCAACCGCAGCAGAAAACATCTTCCCGGTACCCTGAGACTGTGACTAGAATAACCCCAAAGGTAAATTGAAGGCCGATCTCCTCGTCTTTATTCCAGGTATAATTGAGATGAACAGAGCTCATCAAAAATTGAAATGCATAGTTTGGAGAGGAAAATGGGCATCCAAATATTGTATTTTAGCAAACAGAACTCTGCTGTTTTAGCAAGTATTTGTACAGCTGATACTGCCAAACAATAAATAGAACATTTGCGAGTAAGTGCCTGTATTGAAAATAAAGTTTCATCTGAAAATAGTGAAAGTGTCTTGTGTTCTTGGAGCCTGGAACGGGAATAACATCGTCTGGCCCGGGAGCTTAATGTACCTGTGGGCCAAGGGGCTGCGTGGTGTGGTCAGCAGTGAGCAGGCCTGTTCTGAGTGTGTGCAGGGCCACGGATTATGAAATACATTGCTAATAAACTAATTGTTAACAGGCTGGAGGGGGAAGTTTTCACCATAATATAATACTTGACAACAAGTAAACAACCTCCCCCTACTCTAGTGCTGCTGGTAAAAACCTGTGTGGCTGTTCCAGCGCTGCTCGGGGGGGGAATGGTGATGCACGTCCCGACAGGGTGAGCTTGGACAAGGAGGCTGAGACCTTCCTCCATCAGAATAGAGAATCTTTACCCTCTCAGCCACCTGGGGGGCTGTGGATTTGGACAATAACTCTGTCAGGGGATGAGTTCTGAACCACAGTACCAGTGGAGCTGGAGGTGATGAACATCCCGTCGCGCCGCCTCTCTCTGCTTCCCAGCCTCGGCTGCTGCCTGGGCTGGGGGAGTGCTGCTACCCTTTTTACCAAGGACACTAATTAACCTGCTAAATGAGTTTATCCCTTTGGAGTGCGCACCAGAGAACTGAGTTATCTAAAATACCATCCCAAAGAGAGCCATAATTAGCAGCCAGCGCTGAGGCCAGACCCCTCCCTGCTTCCCAGGGATGGCTTGGCAAGGGGGTGGGGGCCATGGGCTTGTTGCTGGTGCGGTCCCTCGCCCCCAGACAACATCCCAGTGTCATGTGAAGTGTAGGACCAGGCTGTGTTCGTCCCACACAGCATCCCCTCCCTGCACGGAAGGGAGAGAGTTCCTATCCCCCCTGCTCCCAGACCTCCTCCCAAGCTGTACCTAAAGAAGGTGGGGACAGCAGTAAGGAATGGGATGCAGGTCATCGCACCCTGGGACACAAAGAAGTCACACTCCCCCCAGCTGCCTGCCAAACCAAAAATACTCAGTTTTAATAACCGGACTAAGCAAAGTAAAAAAACCAGCTCGTTGCTGGCTGCCAGATTAACAGATGGCTACGGTCATTAATATTGCAAAACTTCATTAGTTCATAATTCTTTAATCTACAAAGCTGGGGGGGGGGGGGAAGGTAGCTAATGCGGGCCCTGCAATCTGCTGTCCTGGGGGCTGCTGCCCACCCACCCACCCACCCACTGCC
>JAOXNO010000070.1:6545345-6561583 GCA_028565335.1 Limnodromus scolopaceus
TCTTCCCCAGGTGCAGGACCCTACACTTTTCCCTGTTGAACCTCATGAGGTTCTTCCTTGCCCAGCTCTCCAGCCTGCCCAGGTCTCGCTGGATGGCAGCACGGCCCTCTGGGGTGTCAGCCACCCCTCCCAGTTGTAGTTTTACTTTTCATAAGTTACTTCTAAGCCGAGGGTCGGACGGCCAATAACTCGGCGCAGGAAGGCTTTGGCTTGGAGGCAACAGCTGCCGCCTCCTGGCTTGGGGCAGGGGTCTCAGCTCTCCATCCCTCCCCAGACACACAGGTGACACTAACTGGTCATTGCAGATGCAGATGATGGGCCGGAGCAGCAGTCCACCCTCACGCCGCCTCCTCCGGCCAGTGCTGGCCGCTGCCTCGCCCTCCACGTCCTTACGGTGGATGATGTTTAGCAGCACGTTGATAGATGCCTTGGGGAAGAAAAAAATTAAGGACAGAAGGGATGAATTGTTCTTCTTGTTGTTTTTTGGAGGTGAGAAACCACTCCTAAAAAGGATGAGCTGCTAAGAGGGCGATAATTAGGCGCTTAATGCAAAAGGTGGCTAGATCCAGGCTGGGCTTACCGCGGGTGCACCATCTATCTCATCGATGATCAGGCAGTTGGGCTTCTCGTTGGCGCCCAGAACGGACTTCATCTGAGTGGCAGCTTCGATGCGGGTTTTGAAAACCTCGGGGCTGCGGTCGTCACTGCAAGACAAGCCAGTGATGGGCTGCTGTGGCACGGCACCATCTCCAGCATGGTACCACCACCTCCGGCACGGCACCACCACCACCAGCTTCTGGGGCAGGACAGGGCTGGGCAGTCATTGCAGGCTCACCTGGCATTCATCTCGACAGCGTTGTACCCGGCATGCTTGGCAATGACGTGGGCCAGCGTGGTCTTTCCCAAGCCGGGCGGGCCACAAAGCAGGGCTACCTGTGGCAGAGAGGTAATGTCAGCGCGGCAGGCAGCCAGGCTGGGCTTCCTCCAGCACCCACCAAGGCCACCACCCAAGGGGACGAGGCTCTGCAGCCTGCAAAATGGTCTTGGGAGCTGCTGCACTGGTTTGTAGACACACAGGGAGAAGGGAAAGTCACTGGAGGAAGGAGACTTTAACAGAAACTCTCAGAGGTGACAGAGTCACCCTGGCAGCATCTCTCATGCATATGTTTAAGTTTGTGGGGCAACGGATAGAAAAGGCTGAACAAAACACCTCCCAGAATGATACACCTGAGAAGCAATGCCATTAGTATCTGGTTTTGTTTCCCCTTCTTTATGTCTTCTCACTGGACAGGTTGAAGCTGGTTAGCTGGCCTGGATATGTTATCTCTGCTCCCTTTACCATTTGAGCATCATGGCTCTTTTCTGGATGCAGAAACTCTTGCTCAATAGCATGTCACGTCTGCCCCGAACAAAAAAAGTCAAGACCAACCTCTGCTAAAAAGGATGTGACTTTCCTCAACCAGCCCATTTAATTTGGCTGGAGAAAGTCTGTTCCTCCCCCCTTGTTATCACATTACCCAAGTCAAAACAGAAGGAGAAATGAGAAAACTCCACATTCTCTAAGGAGAATCAAGGAATCCAGCTTCTCCTGGATCTGTACTGGAAGAGCCTGCTCCTCACTGTGCTGGTGGGATGAAGGGGATTGGAGGAGACTCAGGACAGCGGCCTCCTGTCCTGCTCACCTTATATTTGGGTCTCTTGTGCTGGTCCAGCTCAGCTTCCAGAATCTCCTCTGTGAGCTGCATCTTTGTTTTCCATTTATTCTGCTGCTCCTTGGGCTGGTTGAGTGGAGGATGAGTCTCAGTGCTGGGCTTGGTCTTCTTGACAGCCTTCTCCTTCCCGAATACCACAGTGTCCCAGAGCTTGAGCCACTTCAGAAGGCAGCGGTTTGTGTACTGCACGTCAGGCAAGAAAGCAAGCAAACCCCATCAAACCTCAGAAGGATCCGGCCAAGGACAGAGGAAGCCCTCTCCTTCACTGCTTACAAACCACCGTGGTGATAGAGGAAGGAGCCAAGCCCGAGGAGGCAACACAGAGCATGTCTGCCCAAACAGACCTCGAGTGTGTAGCATGTCACCCCCCACCGTGGAAGATCCTGCCCAGGTTTCCACCTGGCATCTGTCTGGGACAGCATGGGAATGCTGCTTCCCTTCCCAACTTGGCCACCATCCCACAGGGCAACTGAGCACAAGTCACAGCGGCCCCAACTCTGCTGTCCCTTGTCTGTCTTGGCTCAACCCAGCGCTTCTCAGGCTCTTCCATGATTTCCAATTCCCTACAATACTTCTAATTTTCAAAACAAAAAAATCAAAATAGCCAACAGTTCCTGGCTGAAGTCCACCCAAACTTTTTTTGTTTTATTTTGGTCATCTTTCACAGTCTCCTTTATAGAATCATAGAATTGTCTAGGTGGGAAGGGACCTTTAAGATCATCTAGTCCAACCATCAACCTAACTCTGATAAAAACCATCACTAAGCCACGTCACACTATGTCTACACATCTTTTAAATATCTCCGGGGATTTGTTGGAAGGTCCACAACCTACAGCTGAAAAACCCCCACCCCAAGCTCTCAGCAGCAGGACTTCCCCCGGGCAGGGCTGGCATGGACAGAACCCCTCGGCTGATGCTTCCAAAAGCCCCACGATCAAAGGCAGCACCATAAAACCTTGATGCCACAGCATTAAGAAAGAGTTATAAAAGTGGCAAACCCACCCAAACTCCAAGCCTCGACTTATCCTAGCACCTCACATCATCACTGAGCAGCTCCATGTAGCGCCGGGGAGTGAACTTGTCCACCCAGAGGCAATGCAGGGCTGACTCCTCCTCGTCTGCCGGCTCCGCTTCCCCCCTGGGCTCCGGGCCCTCGGTGCTGGTCTCGCTCTCAAGGCAACTGCAAGAAAGAACTAACTTGTCCCAAACCACCCAGGGAGTCAGGGCAGGGCTGGGAATTGCACCCAGACTTGCCAAGCTTGGGACGCTGAGGGCAAAGAGGCTCCTCTGCTCGGAGGTCCCCAAAACCTGGACCCTACCAGAGCATCTTGAGAGCCACCACCCGACAGCGCAGCAGGGATAGGATTGGGATTTTATCCCAACATCTCACCTATTTATTATCTCCGTCAGCTGCTGTGATGCCTCCAGAACACGTCGCCGACGCTTGAGCACAAAGAGGGCAAGAGGGGGGGGTCAGAGACACCCTGCTAACCCGCAGCTGGGGGGAGCAGGGATTTGGGAGCCAACACTGTGGCTATCCAGGGGTGACAGGGGTAGACGTGATGGTGAGTATAAGATGTGGTACCTCTTCATCCACTTGTTCCTTCAGGTAGGAGAAAGGCACCCCCAGCAAGTGGAGCGGCCTGCGCGCATTCCAGCCCAGGGAATCTGGGAGCTCAAGGAGCAAAGGACACACAGCGATGTTCATGCTGATGCTCAGCAAACGTTTCATGCTTCATCAAAGATCCCCTCCTGAACTGGAAGGAGGTCAACAGAAAGGTAAGCCCAGCCTTCAGATCCCTCCTTACCTCCACCCCTGTCCTGGAGGGGTCATCCCTCAAGACCATGAAGACCCTGGTGCCCTCGGTGGACGTCACATTGATGTAATCCTCCAGGACGGGTGGCCGCTTGAGGACCCGCTTCTTCTCGGAGGGCGGCGTGGTCTGAAGAGGCACCATGCCACTCATCTCCAGGTGGCCTGAGCTAGAGAACACCAGGTTCCTTTAGCAGGGGAGAGGGCTTCTTCCCTCTCCCCTGCTAAAAATAGAGGTCAAGGTAGCCAACCTGGCAGTCTGGGAAGCAGAAGGTCCCTCTGGGCCAGCATCCCAGAGGCCATTAGGAGCAAACTCATCATCGGCGCCAAAGCTGAGCTTCTTGACAGCTTCCAGGCGCCGCCGCTTTGGCTTTGGGGCTGCATGAGACACCAGGGCAAGAGAAAGAAGAGGAGAAGCATCGTTGACCGGTACCTGGATGGTCCTCCAGCAGCACCCCCACACCGCTCGGCACGGGGAGAGGGGTCAGCAACAACCGGGGACCCACCGGGGGTGCAGACCCGGCTTGGGCCACACTTACTGTGGGCTGTGGGTGGCGACGGGGACCCGGGTGGGTCACAGCCCCGGTCCCTCTTCTTGAGGTTGGCGTCCCCGATGGGGTCTCCGGGTGGGTTGGGCTCCTCCGGTGGCTGCCTTTTGCTCCGGAACTGGGAGATTTTGGGGCCAGCGGGTAAGAACGGGTCATCTGCAAAGAGGCGTTGCACGACGGCGCCGGTCACCGGAGGGAACCCACGGGTGGAACGCTGCACAGAGCACGGCCCGGTCCTGCCCGCTCGCTCCATCGCCGCCCCCCGGTACCGGCCACGGCGCTCTCAGCAGCGCTCACCTCCCAGCTCCGCCAGCACCTCCAGCTCGGCCGCGTACTGCTGGTAGAAGCCATCCTCGGGATCCTCCTCGGGGTCCTCCATGGGCAGCACCGCGCACCTCTCCCGCCCGCGCCGCGCTTCCGGCCGCCGCGCCGCCGCCGCGCCTGCTGCTGATTGGACGGGGAGCGCCGGCCGGAAGCGACGGCGGCGCTGATTGGACGCGACGCGACGCCGGACGCGGCGACGGCGGCGCTGATTGGACGCGACGCGCGGCTCCGGGCCCGGCGCCGCCGCCGGTGGATACGATGTAGCCGCTCGCCCGCCCCGCCTGGCCCGGCCCGGCCCGGGGACAGCGCTGCAGGTCGGCCCGGGGCGGGGGAGGGACGGGACGGGAATCGGGTCGCCGCCGTCCCCTTCGCCGTGCGTGTCCCCTCTTCCCTGTCCCCGGTCCCCTCCGCCGTGCGGGTCCCTTCCTCCGTGTCCCGGGTCCCCTCCGCCGTGCGTGTCCCCTACCGAGCGCCACGGCGTGCGGTCCTGGCCGGAGCCGCTGAGATCGCGGCTGGGCGCCGGTTGGCAGCGGGAAGGGGCGGCGGGACCGGAGCTGGGGGACGAGTCGGGGGAGGGGGAGGCCGAGCCCCGCCGACGGGTTGGATCGGCCCAGCACCGTGCGGCTGCGGGGCCTCCATGCGTGACACTGGGAGGGCTGCAGGACCCGTACGGCGTAGCACTGGTATGGCTGTGGCTATAGTGCACCGGTGCCGCTGTGGGACCCGCACAGTGTGACACCGGTGTCGGTGTGGCTCAGGGACCTTGTGCGGTGTGACACCAGTGTGTCTCCAGTCCAACTGGGGGTGCCCCAGCCCCGGGCCCTGCTCCCTGCCCGCTCTCACTGGGTCCCTTCGCTCTCCCGGGTGCTGTGCCCGTCCCCGGGGGTGCCCAGGCTGCGGCTCAGGGCTCTTCCCACCCGGCTCACCCCGGTTCCCCTTCCTGCTCCCTGCAGGGCGCTGGCCATGGAGCCGGGCACCATCGACAACCTGTCCATCCTGTACCAGAGCTCCGACTTCATCGTGGTCAACAAGCACTGGGACATCCGCATCGACAGCAAGATGTGGTACGAGACGCTGACCCTGCAGAGCCAGCTCAAGTACCGCTTCCCCGAGCTGGCCGACCCCGACACCTACTACGGCTTCAGGTGAGCAGCTGGGGACCAAACCGGGCTCTGCCCGGCCACCGAGCTGGCCTTGGCCAGGGACGCTGTCCGAGTGCCCAGGGATGCTCCTCCGCCTCCCATCTCCTCCCCAGGTTCTGCCACCAGCTCGACTTCTCCACCAGCGGGGCCCTGTGCGTCGCGCTCAACAAAGCAGCGGCGGGAAGCGCCTACAAGTGTTTTAAAGACCGACTGGTGACCAAAGCTTATCTCGCCCTGGTAAGCCCACCCCACCAGGTCCTTCTTCTGGACATACCTTTTGGTTTTTCTAAATTACGGCTTGGCCTCTCCTTCTTGCTGTCCTGGTGTGGGTGAACAGCGAGTGCTGGGGCTCCGTTTGCAAACCGGTTTTCTGCCCTGCAGGTCAGGGGCCATGTCAGCCAGAGCCGAATGACGATCCGCTACGCCATAGGGAAGAACACCACCGAGGGCATGACCCACATGATGTGCATCGATGGGACGGAGGGTGAGCGGCTCCTGCGCCCCCTCTGTGCTGCCCAGACCACCTGGGCTGCGCTGGGGGGAGGCTGACCCTCCTCTGGATCTCGTTGCAGGCTGTGAAAATCCCAAGCCTTGCCAGTCGGAGCTGATCGTGCTCGAACATGGGTCCTACAGCGGAGACCCCGTAACCAAAGTGCTGCTGCAGCCGCTGACAGGTGGGAGCTCGGGGACACGTGGCCACAGGGGGGCTGGTGAGGCTGGACAGACGGAGGAGCAGAGGTGCTGCAGCAGGACCTGCTCTTGTGCAGCCCTGGGCCTCGGTTGCAGCTTGGTGACTTTGTGTTTGAAACACAAAGCCTAGAAGGGGCTGAGTGGAGCTGAGAGCCACACTCAGCTCACAGAGGACTGAGATTCTCACACTGGGGGGGACAAATGCCACTTGGTGCGTTGTCACCTCGCAGCACGGTGTCCCTGATTCCTCCGCTCCCACTCTCCCCCCTAGGGCGGACTCATCAGCTCCGGGTTCACTGCAGCGCCATCGGCCACCCCATCGTGGGTGACTTCACCTACAGCCACAAGAAGGACAGTAGTCCCTACAGGATGATGCTCCACGCCTACTACCTGCGCATCCCCACCAGCAAGGAGCTCATCGAGGTCTGCGCACCCGACCCCTTCGTCACCGCAATGGACAGCAACTGGGTGCCCCACCACGTCATTCACCAGCTGGATGAGACCATCCGAGAGCTGAAGGACAAGATGATGCAGAAGGGAGAAGAGGAGGAGAGCCAGGAAGCCGTGCTTGGTGGCAGAGGAGAGGAGGCACAGCATGAAGCCAAGAGCCCAGAGACGGAGGAGCAGCGAGCCAAGTGTCAACAGTGGTTGGCCGAGTGGGCTTTGGAGTGAGCACAAACCACGTCTCTGTGTTTCCAACCCAATGCTCCATTTTCGTCCCAGTGGGTCCCTGCGGAGCCCAGCGCTGACTCCACATCTGCACTTTCTGTATGCCGTGGCTTCCCTCACTTCTGGGGCTGGGCCTAGACAGATTTTAGCAGCGATTAGGATGGGTTTATTTTTTAATGTTCACATCATCCATCTGGCCAGTGGATGCCCCTTTCCTAATTCTGGGCCTCAGCAGCAGAGTCAGTGTGTCATGTACCAGCTTAGAGTGACCCCAAAGCTTTACGTCCCTGTCCCAGGGCTCAGGCATAGCTGGGGCAGCACCAATGCTGCCTTTACCATGAGCGTGATGGACGTATCTGCAAACCCTCAGTGCTTGGATGCTAAAGTACAGCCCAGCAAAGGGAGAGAACACACTGGGTGCAGCTTCAGGGGGTGTGTGTCCCATTCCCTTTGCTCCCGGGTGTTTTGCCCTGGAGCTGGGCTGTGCGACGGGCGCAGGAGAGGCCCCTGCCTGCTGCGGAGGATGTGCTGCCTGCCCGACCCTGCCCTCGCGCTTCCCTCCCTGCCTCAGCTCATGTGTGGGTTTTTTAAAGGTTTGTTGAAGGCGAGTGAGTTGATACAAATGGATTTTAAACTTTTTTTTAAATTTCTATGAGAAGAATCCAGTCTTTTAGCAGTTCTGAAATACGGGTGGTCTCGGAAATGCGTGTATTTTTAGTATTTCTGTGGTCAGAACAGCCAGCAGCCCAAAGCTTTTTTAATAGATCTTGTTATTCCTTCTATGAGCGTTGCCTTTTCTTAGTGCCCACTTTTATTCTGGATGTGGACGTAACCCCTGCTGAGGCAGGTCAGAAGACACAAGCCCCTTTCTGCTTTGCCCAGACGAGGAGGAATCAGTTTTTCTCCCATGGCGTGGCTCCTCGCTGGCGGGTTTCTGTGTGGGTGTCAGCACAGAAGGGTGCCACAGGCAGCATGGGCGGTTTGAGAGAGCTCTGGAGCAGCGAGAGCGGCCGAGGAAATGGTTGAAGCTAAAAGAAAGGCTGAGGACTGTCGGGAAGAGTGGGAAGGAGCTCATCTCACGCCGGAGCTCAGATTTGCAAGAGGTCAAGAGGAGTTTCTCTGGAAACTTTGCAAGATGCAAGATTCTGAGAGGAGTTTTTCCTGCAGTCTGTAGAGGATGTTTCAGAAATGAAGAGGGCAGGGCAGCTGGTGTGGGCCGGGGAGGGACAGAGGTGGCTGGAGCCCCTTGCATACAGAGCACCGATCCCTGGGTATTCAGCACCGAGCCGCCACATCAGCTCATGCCCAGAGCTATCGTCACCTCACAAGCCCTGTCCCATTTAAAATGCACCTGACAGTGGTTTCACGTAACTCATGTTCCTACCCTGAGGGGAAATAAAACAGCACAACCCTCTCCTCGTGAGTGAACGCACTGTGCTGGTCACTGAAACCCCACGGCGTGTTGCATCACCCATCCCTTGTGTCCCCGGGGGCTGGTGGGTCCAAGCTCACTGTGCTGTGGCACATGGCTGGGGACAAGGTGGCTGTCACCTTGCTTTGGTGGCTTGGCACAAAGTGCAGGGCAGGGACATGCTCAGGGCTCTGCAGGCAGCAGCCCTGGGCACCAAGCGGGGACCACAGGCTCGTGAGCTGGTGGCAGAGGGCTCAGAGGGGGTTGGATGAGGAGAAGATCCGTCTCCTTCCTCCCAGGCCCTGTCCCTGCATGTCTCATCTCTCAGGAGTGGCTGGAGAGGGGAGAGGCAGCCACAGGCGGGTTCTGAAGCTGTAAATTAATGTCATGAACTCGTTTGCCAAAGAATGAACGTGGGTGACGTGCACAGGAAAAGTTAGGGGTCAGACTTGCAGCGTCAGAGACGGGGCGCAGCCTTCCCTTCCCACGGGCCCCTCCGTGGGAACGGTCCCCGCTGTGCAACGGGGGACACGTCCTGCAGCTGCACCTCCAGGACGAAGCCACGGGGCCAGCAGTCACTGAGGGTGATAGGTGGGGACACGCCGGTCCCCGTGCGCGAGGGGATGGTGAGGAACCACCACTCACCCCACCGTCTGCAGTGAGGAGCCCCTGCGCCTCCCGTCAGCCTTCGTGCATTGCACTTTTACCCGACGTTGCAGGAACCAGAGATAAATGAGTATTTTCCTTACCTTGCAGAGAGGTGTTTTCCAGGCACCCTTCCCTGGCTTTCCCCCGGCGCCGTGTCCAGCCCTGCTCCCTCCTCTCTGCCGTCACTGCCGCGGGGCCATGTGCTGCGTCCTGCGTGAATCCACTCCTGCGTTTGGACCCAGGCCAGGGGGGGGGTTGTGATGGGGGTGTGTGTCTCGTGACGTGCTGTACAGCTTGCAATAACCCTTATTTCTTGTTGCACATGACCGTAGTAAACCATTACCTGTACACCCTGCGGTTCCCCCTCTGGTCTCTCAGTCCGTGCCGCGCCGCTCGGGATGGCACGTTCTGCAGCGGTGCCGGTGCCGGGAGATTCCAGGAATGAGCCCAGACCGGCACAACGGGACTGGCCCCAGGGCTCCGACCCGGCCAACCTGTTGTTTGAACACCAGTGCTCATCCTCGCCCTGCTGAAATCCCCCCCCCCCCCCCACCCCGGCCGAAACCACCGGGTTTATCTACCCGAAAGCCCTCCCAGATTTAATAACTCTGACACAGGTGACCAAGGATGCCCAGGGTGGCTGGGGCACATGCCACTGCCCCGGCCCTTCCCCTGCCTCTCCCTGCCCTGCTGCCCACTCTGTCCAATACCAGCGTCTGGGATTGTCCCGAACCAAATAGCAGAGGCAGAAGAAAAATTCCCCATTCTGAAAGAGTGCAGCAGGAAACGGGGGAGCAGCCACGGGGCTGCCGATGTTTCGGGGGTGCACAGGGAAAGCTGCTCCCACACGTGATTTCTATACGACTCTTGCACATCAGCGGTCACTCCTCAGATCGGAGCAGTTGGAAAAGTGAAAGGATTCCCAAAGGAATCATCTGCAGTCTTCAGGTGGCAAGATTTTTAAGGTTATAAAGCTGATAAGGAGGGAGAAGGTGCTGGTCAAGAGGAGGGGGATGCAGTTGGGTCTTCCCTGCCTGCAGTGGCTGCAGTGCCCATCACCGACCCACCAAGGCCCTGGAGGAAGGGGCTTTGGCTAATGGTTCCCAGCACATTCCTGTTTGGGGTGGATGCTCCTGTGCCTGCTCCTCCTGAGGCTGTTTCAAGGTCAGTTTTAAGTTCTGCAGGGACACGGTGGACGTGGTGACCTGCAAAGGGGCTGCGATGTGCCCCTGCCCTCCCACTCCAGCCACCTCTGGCCGGCAAGCCCAGGGCTGGGGCTGTGTCCCACCAGCAGCCTCATAGCAAACAAGTTTCTGTAATTTTACCACTCCAACAAAAGCTATTTTTACAGCAAGTCCTTCCAAAATAGAAACCAGAAACACCCGTGGGCGGTTGACCAAGCCCTGGTGCTGCAGGACTGGTTGCTCGGTAGGGGACAGGGACTGGGACATCGGATTGGGGCACCAAGGATGGCAAACCCCGCTCAGCCCTGCACTGGTGGGTCTAGGGACCCTTTGCAAAGGCTGATGTCCCCAAACCTGGCCAAGCAAGTGGTGTGGCTGGGACGGCTGGTTCAGCCAAGCGCTGCTGACCGCTCTCACCCTTCCCTTTTCCCGGGATAAATGCACAGATAACATGTTTGCTGCCACAGAGCATCAGGGTCCTCCAGGTTTTCATCACACACAGCATTGGGCTCCTCCAAGTTTTCATCACACAGCCTCAGAAAGGCTTTGCTTCCTTTCTTTTTGGGGTCTCCTTCTTCATGGCACAGGCTGAGCCATTTAGTCTCCTTCATGGCATTTCAGAGCAAGATCAGAAATTCCAGGGAGAAAGCTGTAAAAAGGGGAACAGGATCGTCCATGGCCAAGGCAAAAAGGATGGGTGTGAGGGAAGCACCTCCCAGAGGGGTGCTGAGCCCATCACCAAGGACTCATCTAATCTGCAGACTTTTTGCCCTATAAAATATAGCCCTGAATAGCTTGACGGTTTTTTTATCAACTGGGAGGATCTTTGTCTCCATCAGGAGTGCAGAAACCACCAAAGCAGAGGGTTTAACTCATTTGCCCCAAAGTTCAAAGTGACCCTTTACAAAGAGGGGGAAAAAAAAAAACAAAACCAACCAAACAAAAACCCAACAAAACCGTGACAGAAAGAAGGAGAGAGAGCAGCTTTACAAAACACCGTTGAGAAACTGCCCTGTCACACCCCGTTTTTCAGAGCAACATCCCCACCCCGCAGCAGATAAGTGCCGAGCCCTCCCCAGCCCCAGACACCTTCCCCGGCTGAGCGACTCGGGATCCTCATCGCCCAGCCAAATCCTCCCCGGACAGAGAGCGACTCGGCAAGGCCACCGGTGGGATTTAGGGAACTTAATGAGATTTAGTGGGAAAAAATTATTTGCATCTAGTTCAAAGGGCAATAAGCTAATTGCTCTGGGCAGCGGTGAGCAGCCCAGTGATGGCATTTCTAGAGCGGGGACTTATTTTCTGTGGGGGGTTTCTAGCTGAGGGGTGTGGAGTCGGGTACAGGGGGAGGGCAATGCCTGATGGTGCTCCTCCACTGGGTTGCACTGGGTTCCTCCCAGTCTGTGCTGGTGTGGTTCTGTGAGGAGCCGAGGGATGGAGGGGGACGCTGTCACTGCAGGGTCCGGATGGGATCAGGGCTCTGGGTGTCGGAGAGGACAATTTATTGTGGAGTTTCTTTTAATAACAGATGGTGAGTAAAATTCTATTTTCTGTTATAAGGGATTTAAAATCTCTCCTTTGGCTGCAGGGGGTTTGTGCGGGCTCTCACAGAGCACGGGTGGGCACATTGACCTGCTGTGATCCTGCGGCTCCAGCCCCAGCGTCAGACGAGGGAATCGGCTGCGGGACCATTCCCAGCCCAGCCAGCACCATCCCAGGGTGAGGGACACGGCTCCTCGTCTGTGCTCTGAGCTCTTCTGACCTGCACTGAGGACGAAGCCCCCGGCAGCATGGTGTGGGCAGCCCCAGCAGCCATCGCTCTCTGCCTCCGTGAGTTATAGGTCTTATCCCCACAAAGCTGACCTTGCCCCGGGACCCCCCTTCCAACCCCAGGCCCCGGGGATGCTCCAGCCCATGGTGCTTTTCATTCCCAACCCACGTGGCTTTGGTGCTCCCTGTGCTCTGCCTCCTCAGCTCCCATCAGCATCCACAGACGGTGGGAGTTTTTCCCAGCCACAGTGCATTAGAAATCTGCACACACGTATTCCCGGGGGCAGATTTATCACTTTTTGCCTTCCAAACTCCCCCTGAGGCACCCTGCGTTGCTTGGGCTGGCAGAGGCTGCAGGGTGGTAAAGGGGCTGCTCCCTGCGCAGCGTTCACCAGCATTTACTAAATATTACTGAAATGACAAAGAAAGGACCCTTCCAAGACTTTAAACCAGGAGCTGCTTTATAACAGCCCTTGACCGCCCGCACATACGGTCATGGTTGTTTCATAACAGGGATTTTTTTATAACCCACTCCCACTTTGTTGCAGGTTTCTCCGCAGACCTCGTGAAAGCAGCAGTGGTGAGTCACCGCCGGCAGCTCCGGTGGCTCCAAACACACCAGGGCTTCGCCAAAACATCGCAGCCGGTGCCAGGAGTGGCAGACCTGTCACAGTTCCCCCGATCCCCAGCTTCAGGGAGGCAAATCCATCGCCTCCCTGCTGGCCCCCTGCGCAGCCCATGACTCTGTCCCTGTCCTGTCCCATCCTATCCCACCCCTTGCTCACCCTCTGCCCAGCATCCTTCCTGCCCTGCTCCCAAACCGAAGACTGGAACCCTAAACCTGATGGGCACCCAGTTCCCCCCAGAACTGGAGAACTAGGGACAGACCTGCTGTTGAAGAGTCCCCACTCCTGAGAGTAGCTGTGGTGGCTTTAGCCCCTACATGTAGCCCAGGGCGACCTCAGGGCTGCTGCCCTTCTCAGAGGCTTGTGGGCAGCAGCAGCCAGTCTGGGCACTGCAGCCTCATCAGACCCCATTCCCCACTTGGTCCCTGCGTTTAAAAAGCCCTTTGTTCCTTGCTGTCCCCATGTCCTCCTCCCCAGGTCACCCTGATCATTGGAGCCGTCCTGTCTGCCGCCGAACAACACACCGAGTGAGTACCAGCCCCAGCCGGGGTCTCTGACAAGCGGGAGGATTTCGGGGGGGCACAGGCAGTGGGACCAGCGTGGGTGGACGTAGCGTTTCTCCCCACATCCGTGTCTTGGCTGCTGTGACAGGTCACTTGGGCTGGGGAGGATTTAGAGCCTTGTGCAGCCGGTTCTGGTGCCGGCGCCCAGGCTGGGGTTTCAGCTGCATCGGCTTTTGTTATAGCACAAACACACCGAGAATTTCCTTTCCTTTACGGATGACGCAGATGCAACGGGAGCCTCCCCCGAGCCAAAAATCCAGGCTCCGCTGGTTTCTCCCTTTGGGTGCAAAGTCCAGGCTGTGGTTGGCACCTCTGGCCATGGGGATGGGCACCTTCATGGCTGCAGGGCATCCCCTTCGGCACCACCATGGTACCAGGGCTGGGGGACCTTTTCACGACACCCCATGTTATTCCCACTTACCCCACTGTCAGGGTGAAGGGGGGTTTCCCACGGGAACGAGCAGATTCTTCCTCCACGGGGTGTCGGGGACCTAAAGTGGAGGGTGAAATGCAGCTGTGCCTCCCCGATGCAGCCTCTCCACCTCGGTCCTGCGAGGTTTCCAGTGCATCCCAGCCAGCGACCTGCCTGCTGCCGACGTCCTCGCCTTTGCCCAGGGTCTGCAAAATGAACCAGCGGAGCTGAGCGGTGCCCAGGTGGGCTGGGGCAGGGGCCGCAGACCCCACTGAGCCCGATGGGGTGCAGGGAGCCAGGGGGGGTGCCAGGGAAAAGGGGTTTTCACCACCTCAGCGGTGTCAAGAAAAGCCTCTCTCTGCCCAGCTCTCCTGCCTGGCCAGGCTGCTCGCTGCCAAGAACCTGACGGCCCATTTCAGCAGGTACCCGCCGGACCTGCTGCTCTTCTTCAAGTGAGTATCGAGGGCAGCAAACAGCTGCGGTTTGGGTGCCGAATCTCTGAGGCTGGCACACCCCGGGGCACGCAGGAGGTCTGCGTGGGAGAAGAGTATTACGAAACCTGCATTGCGATGCCTGCCTCCGCGGGGCACCTTCAGAGCCACACGGGGCACTTCCAGCCCTGCAGACCCCTTGGTCCTCTCCTCACCCCTCTCCTCTTTGAGGCTGGGGCCATGCTGGCCACGGCATGGGTTGCATGGGGTTGGGTAGCCCCCATACTGTGCCTGAGATGTCTTCCCCCAGGGTAAGACGAGACCCCCCCAGCCCTGTACAACTCCACAGCTTGTTGCTCAGAAGGGAGTGACCATTTAAAATTACTTTCCCCATGCTCCCCCCACAAAAAGCATCATTGAAGATGTCATGGACATGACAAGCCCTTCGCCCCGTTCCTCCCTGTCACACTGACTCTTGCTCCCCGCAGCTTGGCTGAGGTGCACGGTGGGACCTGCAGAGAGTTTTACGCCCGGGCTTCCCGTGGGAACCTGGACCTGCTGCCCAGGGGCTCGTCCCGACGGACGGGGCTGCTGCGCAGGGCGCTGGACTGCCTGGTGAGTGAGGACCAAGCCAGGGGTGTTCCAGTGTCCCCGCCACCCCTCACTGGGTGTTTATACGAGGGCTGGGTCGTCTCTCCCAGGGGGTGAGGAGCAGCCGCCTGCACCCCGAGCAGCTCAGCAGCCTCGGGGCACTGGTGTGTGACATGGAGCCTGAGACCATCACAGCCTCAGACCCCAGCATCCTGGAGAACCTGAAGCTCTGCCCAGCGCTGACGGGGGCCCAGCAGGACGCCCTCAACGCTGTGCTCCTTGGAGGGGGCACAGTGTATGGGTAAGGAGCCTCTACTTGCTCTTATGGGGTGGACAATGAGCTGGAGGGATGGTGTACCCATGAGGATGCTAAGAGGGTCCTTTTCCTGATGGCTGTAGGGATCCTTCGACCTGGGATTTACGGACTCTGCAAAATTTGGGGCCGCTCGTGCTGGCTTTGAACCAGACCACTCTGAGCTTGGTGACCGAGGTAAGCCCCCTCCTCGAGACCTTGGGGTGAGTTGCCCATCAACCAGGCCGGCCCTGAGGCTGCGGGACCCAGCACCCTTTGCCCCCTCCCCCGGCAGGCAGCGCGGGAGGCTTTCGGCAGGAGCATCGCAGCCACATACAGCAGCCAGGGACGTTCCCAGCAGGAGAAGTTCCTGACCCTCCTCAGGGCCTTTGCAGCAGTGTCGGCTTCATCTCACCCCAGGCTGAAGAGGAGCGCAGACAGTGAGTGTTCCCCTTCACTGTGGCCAGACCGGACTGGTTCAGAGCTCTTGGGGGAAGGAAAAATGGCCCTGGGCTGGTCGGCATCTGGGTGCTCCCAGGGAGAGGGACAGGAGCAGGCAGAAAGCTGTAGGATAACCTTGAGGTAACTGGGGAGATGGGAGAGATGTCCTTGCAGCAGACTGGGGTGATTGCTCTTACCTGGGAGCAGGAGCACGGTGGCAGCAGCAGCCGGGAAGGAGCTGGAGTGGGGACAGAAAACTCCTGGAGCTGGGTTGGAGCAGCACCAGGGGAGGATGCTGCAAGACTGGAGGATGCTCGTGAGGGTGATGTGGGAAAGGGTTCATTTTTAATTGCCTTCAACAGGACAGAGCACACATGGTCTGCAGAAACATCACCAGGTTTAACTTTAAGGAATGAAAGCAAATAAGGCACCTTCATGGGCTGGAGACCCAGGGCACGGGAGGATGATTCTCAGTCTCGCCTGGCAGGATGGCTTGAGCGTTGTTATTGCGATTCCCTGTTCGTTCACTGGGGCTCTTCTGAGGGGCTCTGGGACCCGGTGGCAGGACCAGCGCCAGGCGGGAGGGAGAAAATACCATCTGCCTGATGTGCCCTCTCTGCCCTCAGGCTGCCTGTCCACCCCCATCACGGCCAGCACCATCTCCGACTCCTCCTTAGTCCTTGACTACAGCACCAGTGAGCAGTTTGACCTCTGCCTGAGCAATGAGGTCTTAAAAGCAAACCTGAAGCCTCTGCTGGATCAGCCGTTCCCCAAGGAGTACCTCGAAGTCATGAAAAAAAAGCTGGAGCAGGTGATGGGTGCCACAGGGTGGGAGGCTCTGCACAGCCCCCCGTTAGCATGGGCACACTCTGGGACAAGCTGCAGGAATGGGTATCACAGAATCACAGAATGATATGGGGTTGGAAGGGACCTCTGGAGATCATCTAGTCCAGCCCCCCTGCCAAAGCAGG
>JAOXNO010000070.1:6571767-6587697 GCA_028565335.1 Limnodromus scolopaceus
CAATTTTTAAATGAAGACACCACTGAAAACATACCGGCTGAACAACTCCCATCATATTTCTTCCACACTGCAGGACCTAGATGTGCTTCCCAAACTCCCCACATCTCGATGAATAACCCACCTTAGGGATCTTCTGCAAGATGCTGTGATCAAACACAGGAATCAATCCACTGAGCTCATTCAAGGTAAGAGCTGACCATGCCACAGGAGGCCTGCACACAAAAAGTACCAGGGATCAGCTTTCAAGGAAGAACAACAACCATAAGAAAAAAACCCACTTTAAAAGCTGCCAGGATTATGTCCTTGTAACATTTGAAATTAAGAAAACACAAGATTTAAATCCTATCTCGATCACTTCCTGTTACACAAAACTTCACTCCACTGGAGCAGGAGCAATCGTTAATAACACAAATAAGGGCAGCTGGATGGGAAAATGGCATTTAAGATGTACATTGTTATTTTCTTAAGCATGACACACAAAGAATATCTATTGCTTACTATCACCCAATTCAGTGCCCAAGATCTCAGGGCATTTGAGACAGGAAAGGAAAATATTTTGCCTCCCTGGACAACATCTCTGTTAGATACAGCCAGGGATCTATCAAGCATCTGTCAGTTTGACAGCAGGAAGCAGAATATTTTCTGAAAGTGAATGGCTGACAAACAGCTAAAGCCCATCTGTGTTCATCACGACAGTCTCAGAGAAGTTTGGTTAATGGAAAACAGACCAGAGGAAAGGCTTCTACAATTAGAGCAGGTGAGAAGTGACAATGTATTTTCCAGTGGAATTCCAGCCAAAACTTTCAGCTGAAGTTCAAATAAAACAATGGTAAATCTCCCAACGTGAAATTCAAAAGCAACGAATTATTTTTGATCAAGCTGGTTGCCTGGAGGTCACTCAGGTATTAATAGGACAATCGTTTTGTTTAAGAGAACTCTTTTGCTGAAGCCTAGAAGAAAAACTCATACCCAAATGTAGTGTTACCACTGCTGATGACACTCCTAATAGCCTCTTCTTGCTCAGGCAGGAAAGAGTCACACTGGCTTAAGCGCTTAAGCAAATTCCCACCAGAACTTCTAATGTATTCTCCACCCAGGTCACAGACCAGACGTCCCAGAATCTCTGCATGTTCCTCGTTTACTTGTGTGCTAGAAATGTTCTGAAATAATACAAGACAGAGGCATGAAATAGAACTGGATGGCACTGGAGAAGAGCACTCTTGCTCCTGCTGATGGCTGACAACCCAAAGTTCTCCCCAGCCTTGTGCAGAGCCGTCCCTGGCCACGTACCAAACATGCCAAAGCTTCCATGAGCAGCTGGTTCCGCTGAGACGACTCCCTTTGCAGGACATCAAGATTTGCTTTCCCGATATTAGCAAAGTATTGCCTACAGCTTCCTGTGGCTGCATAGTCTGAAGGACTAGAAAGACAAATACTCCATGAATTCTGGTGAATGATATCAACCAGTTGAACAGGTTCAAGGCTGTTCAACATATCCTGTGTCCAATATAGCACCTTCCATATCCACAGACTAAAGTTTATGCAGCTACTGTTCCCAAAACTCCCAGTTCACATTTTTTAAAAATTCATTTTCACCTTAAGGAATCTGTTGTGAGAATCAGCTTAAAATTGCTCAAGATTTAGATACAGAACCACAGCAGACATCTACTGGAACACAGAAATCCACTCTACTGTCTGTTTTCTTTGATGTCGTAAGGGAAAAGCACAATCAGAGAGGTTGGAAAGTACATAAACTGCATACTGGTTTCATATCCAAACAGACATTTTTAAAAAGAGCTTCAGAGTGTTTACATTAATATGATGCATGGTTGAATCTGAAAGGACCTTAAAGCACTTTTGAAAGCTTTCTGCAATCTGATGGGGTTTTTTCCCCCTTAAGGAGGCCTGAACAAGTTTGAAATATACATCAAACACAAACTGGTCATTACCAGCTAGGTTACACAGTAATACCTCCTTTTCCCACAAAGCACTAAGGTAATAACATGAAAACCATAGCACAGTTACCTTAAAAACAGCAAGAGGTCTTTAGGATAGCTGTCTAAATCCTTGGGAATCCCATGCAGCGTCACCACCTTCACTAAACAACTCAGCTGAAAGGACACCACAGTTTACACGAAAGAAAAAAACCAGCATTAAAACATACAAAAAAAATAAAACCAATATAAAGATTTTACTCTGCTCCAAAGTAATTTAAAAAGAAAAGACAGAAATCAGAGGTTTTGGTTCCCAAGAAACATCGTCAACTGGGTTTTGACTTCTCCTCTCTTCGGGGAAATTCAGAACCGTGGGATGGAGATCCAAGACCAGTTACAGTTGTTCTAGTCCCTCAAGCTGAAAGTTTTTCATTCTTGCTGAACAATCCTCATCATGACCTTCATGACACCACCAAACGTGGTATTTCAAAATACAGGAACTGACCTGGCCTCCTCCCAGCTTGACATTCTTCTCCTTCATGACTTTGGCCAGCTCCTGAAACCTTTCTGCTTTCATCTCATTGGCAGCTGCACATGTGAAGCCTTGGAGGACTGACTGGGAAAGCCTGAACATTGACAGAAAGCAAATCAGAAGGGCAAGGATTTCAGGAGAAAATTCACCGCTGATCTCCCACGTATATAAATACAGCAAGCACAAAACTCCCCCATTCTCAAAGTTTAATGTTCTCCAAACTCCATGCCCTCAAAATTGCTAGTCTTGGCCTACGTGGGAGATCAAGAAGCCATCACTGGTCAAATAAACATAACGTAGAGACTCGTAGTAGAAGTAGAAATGCAGGGACAAACTCTCCATCCCAAGTAATTATTGCTGTATCCTGAATTACAAGATCAGTCTCCTCCCTGTGTTTTCAGCACACGCCACACATGGAAAGTGAAATGGAGTTGTGCAGGTCCTCATCACTGAACACAGTTTGCACAGTCTGGGAGAGCTCAGGGAAAAGTCCTTAAAACTTTGATTGCTTTCAATATGGAAAAGCTTCATTGTGAAATTGGCAGGACACTGATGTTGAGTTGACTCCATTGGTTTTTCAGATATGTATCAAGGTTTTCATAATTTTTCATCTCAGATAGGAGAGCTAACAAAAGACTTATTATCAGCCCCCCTAAATTTAATGCCTGGAATAGCACTGTGGAAGACTGACATATTCTCCAATTAGAAATCCCTCCCACAGAGGCAGTCAGAAGTGGGGTTCCAGGTACAGTCTCAGCCAGCAGCATCATTTTAGAAAGCAAGTGTGGTTTATGAGTTTATTTTGCAGCTGACAGCCTGGTAAATCTTGATTTACCAATTGAATTGCCTGTGACTGAATGCCTGTGATGGAATGCCTGTGTTTGTGTTTGCATGATATTTCCCATCTGTTGCTATGGATCGAATACAGTGGGTCTGCCATACGTACCAAAGGAAACGGGGAAATTGCAATCAAAGCAAACACAAACATGGAAAATGGAAGGAGAGAAGACAAACGCTACCTGCTGAAGTCAGGCTCTGTCTTTATCGCATCACTGAAAAACATGGCAGCCTGTGAAGCAAAGCCAGAGTGTCAATGGTTTACTGTGCTCTTCTGCAACATTCACCTGTATTTTCAGGCAGATTTGCAGAGCAGACACACAGCTCCGTAGAGGCCAAGGCTGACACCGAGGGGTAAGGAGGACACAAGCCGCCAGCATATTACCTGTTCTCGGGTCCACGTTTTACTGTTGAGATCCTGAATATTGGGCTTCTCTCCCCCAAAAACAAGCAAAGATTTTGGAATATAACTGGCCAGAGCATCAGGGACATATTTAACCAGGTCAGCAGGGTGGCCTACACTGGAGTAAATCTTAAAACAAAACAAAACCAAACAAAACATATCATTCAAATACTGTGGCTAGAATAAACAATTGCTGGAGAAGAAATGACGAACTGGAAAGAAACCAGGCAAATTCCCCTGCTGATCATCTGGGCATTTCTTGGAGACCTAACGCTATGAAATATTTCCTGTTTGACGCATTCATCAGATGAGGAGAGCTGCTTGGAGCTAGTACCTGGGGTCCTGATGAATGGGAACGATTCTGTCTCTTATCAGTTTCCCACCTCCTGGCTTTATGCCCTAAAAAGGTTTAAAAGGCCAGAAAGAAGGGACGTGTCTTTCCTCTCTGCCAATGCAAACAATGTCTCAACTTTCTGAAGGCACATTGCGGAACAATCCGGTGGTGAATGAGATGTTATTTCCCTAATGCTTCACACGGAGCCCTGGCTGCCCCATTGACACAGGACACACCATAAGCAGGGCCTCTGATGCCAAACACAATTCAGAGTTGGGAAGATGAATAACAGCAAACTTCAATGCTACACATGCACTTGAAAGCTAAAGACATTGCGAGAAAAAAGGCAAAAAGGTGTCTAAATCCTACACAATCACAAGGGGAGATGAAATACCGCATTGCTGAAGGACCAGTCTACCCTAAAAGGGACTTTCTAAGCCACCTTCCCTTCTCACATGTTCTCACTCCAAACCATGACAGTATCCCTTCTCTGAAAGCATCTTTTCAAGTCAATGGGGAGTAGCTTCCAGGACTACCCCATAAAACAACTGTCCCTTCTGCCCTTGTCCCCAGGAGGCTCAGCAGGACACAGTGGCTGGCTGCCAAGGACATCTACGCAGGTAAGGTGATAGGGACTTGCGATGCTTGTCCTGCTGCACACTCTGTTTGGCAATGGCAGACACCCCTGAGGGAATGCTGTCTGGGTGTGCGGGTGTGTATCAATGCCAGGCCCCAGGTCACCAGTGTTCTTAGCTGTGAGTCACTAGAACTTTACTAATTTATGACGCCTGAAGAGAAAACCAACATCACCTTTTCCACAAATATCCTTTTCAGAGAAGACGGCAGGGTCACCATGTGCTGACCAAACTCAGGTGACTTAAAGGCTTCCAAGATCACCTCTGGAGGCAGACTACGAAGACTGCTGCTGTTGAGGCCAGCCACCAAGCTCCCCAGGTTTGCCAGGCTCTGTCCATTTGGGATCTGAAAGGTAACACACGCAGGCATGAGAATGTGAAGGGTAAAACATCATTTGCTGACAGCCAGTTATACCCAGCCAGCTATACCAGTGTGAGGTGCATGTGTGGACTTCTTCCTTTATACCTGATAGCCAGAGCTCAGCAGTTTGTTGATAATAGCGCTGGACTGCTCAGCATTGCAGCCACGAACTTCACCCAGGGCAGGAATAGATGCTTCAAGGTCTTTATCACTGATGCTATTTTCAATGTCGGATACGGACAGCCCAACTGCAGCCTGGCCCAATGAACGCACGATCTCAGGGTTGAAATGCTCAAATTTTCTCACCAAAGAGGATGCAACCTGAAAATGTCCCACACAGACAGAAAAGGTGGTCAGAGCAGCAATGAAGTGAGCCTAGGGGACCCCATGGCCTTTGGATGTCTTAAATCACTGGACTTTGTGCCTCAAACTTGTGTGATGAATCCTGTTGATGGACTCCCCTTCCCCCCCGCCCTCCCCCAGCCTAAGACTTTGCACATCATGAAACACCAGCCAGATGCCACAATAAAGATTGCCTACAGGAGTGTACACAGGAGGAGGCATGAGAGTTGATCCTCAAGTCTAACAAATTTTGTGCAGGTGAATAAAGGACTGAGTCACGGGGATGGACAGGAGATTACCTGCAGTTCCTCTGTTGTCATGGAGGAGGGAGATCTCTCTCTCCTTACTCCTCTGTGTGTCAGGTTCAATGGGCAGTTCTTACTGATCCTCTGGGCCAAGCTCAAAGCGTCATCTCTGCTCAGGTTGCTCACTGCTGAGGAGCTCAGGTAGCAAACAAATCTGTCTGGGAGACTACAGGTAGGAAACAAGGAGGAGAGGTTGCCAGTGTGATAGACAGGGGCTCTGACAGATCTTTCCCTTTTTTCCCAAAGGATGCTCTTTTCCAATGCATGTTTCCCCTGGATTCACTTTAGCTCTGACAACGCTGATGCTCCTGTTCATGGAGAGCACTGCTGTGTCAGGAAAAACTGCACAAACATGACAGTCATTTCCCAAGATTTGGAACTTTTGGTCTGGCCCACCCCAAGATCAAGTGCAATGCAATTATTTGAGGAACAAAAAAATGCTTTAAAGGTTTCATGGAAGCAGCCAGCAGAATCCCTGCCCAGCAAACTTTTGCTAAGTCACAGCTCCATGCTAAACCGTAAGTCAGGCAGGAAGTCAGGTCAGATCCTGTACCTTGATAAGGGAAAACCAGGTCCAGAGGTGAGCAGCGAGGTATAGTACACGGCTGTCTCCCGGAGCAAGGTGAGGTTGCTGATCATCTGTATATTGACTGGATCCCTGGCAAATTTTTGAAGCTGAGCGTTTTGACATGGGGGAAAAAAAAAGAAAACCAAAAATAATTTAGATGGATACTTTAATAATAACAGTCACTTGGGACAGTTTGAACAAACCTCACTTCAAGCAATCGGGTTTTTTTCACCTGGCTTTGAAGTTGTGAGGAAATTTATTTTTTGTTTTCAAGTAATACACTGGGACCCTGTTTTATTTATCTTTGCACTCCAAGGGCACAGCAAGCCTCTCACTCCGACTGCTGAAAGGCACAAAGGTAGGAGAGCTGCTAAAGGATGTGGCCCTGCCCCTACAGCATCGCTCACACGTACGATCATTCACCAAACCAGGCCCAGACATCGGTCCAGTCTTGAGATAAAGCCTGGGTTTGCTCCCCTTATTTACTCCAGTTTGCCTTCTGCAGAATTACCTATGGGAAATCAACTTCTGTGCAAGCGCCTCTTATCGCAAGAAATCACGATGGGGCGGGGGAAAAATGAGAACTGAAGTGACTGTACACCATAAATAAACAAGAGAAATGTTCCTGCTAGAAGCATCTCCATGAATTTGGGTCATGGAAGATGACCTCCCAGGCACAGAGTATTTTGCACACTGCGCGTACTTCATCACCACGATGAGCCTACACTTACTGTTGGTTCATCACCAAAAAGCTGCAGGTCTCCAACAGTAGCATGCTCCAAGAAGGATCCAAGATAATTTTCAAACCAAGCAGTGGAACTCAGACCTGGAACAGTTGCATTGTAGCATTTCTGGTTTGATCCTGCAAAACAGGCAGACACCATCAAACTACTGACTTGCAGCGTATCAGGCGACCAGCGGAGACTGGAGATTTCCAAATGCAGAACAGGCTTCAGCCTTTTAGTGAACTCAGACAGCAGAGAGCTCCCCAAGTGCCTCTGACTACACATTTATGCTCAAATCTGTGTTTGTGCATTCCCTACACATGGGACAGGACAGATACCTCATTCTTGCACAGCCCTCCAAATATTTCATCACCAGTCTTTCTCCCTCCAAATCTGCCAAAAACTTTTTGCAGAACATTAAATTTCTGCATGCAAGCCACTGCCTGGAGACCCTCAGAAAGGGTCTTGCCCTTTCTGAGCTACTTCTGAGCTGAATTCTTTAGCTGTTGGAAGCAAACCCTGCACTGTTCTTTCACAACAAAAGCAGTCAATGCCATTTGCACAGGATGTAAGTCAGTATAGGACTGACTGTGCTGATTTATAAAACCCTGGATTAACAAAGCCTTCAGGCAGAGAAATGATTCCTGATACTTCTTATCACTGTCATATTCCCAGCCTATTTCCATTGATGAGACAATATAAATTCACCAAAAAAATCTGTGAAGCCTCATCCCTGCGACAGATTGCAGCTAATGTTGTAGCATGTAGCAGTGACTTAAAGCGTTCTGTTGTTTCTTAAAGAAAATTGAGTCATTTACCATCCTGGATGAGAAAGTATTTGATCCCAGCGTAAAGATTCTTCTGTTCTTCCACTGAAAGGTCAGAATATATGCCATTCAGGGCAGTGACTCTAAAGATGGATAAGAAAGGCAGACATCTCAAACACAGATGAAGTCAAACCTGGCAGGGTTAGATTCTCACAGAAGCAGCTGTTACTATCAATCACATCCCTTTTCAAAGCTACCATTGTGACCTCCCTTCACAATAGCCCCCATGATCATCCAGGGGGATGAGGACCAGTTACAGGGTCAGCAGGAGTGTTATGAAGCCTTGGAGAGAGCTTCTCAGAGATCCTACCCAGGCCTCCATCAGTTCACAGCGCTTACAGGACTTAGCTCCTTGTTTTAGAGTGAGGGCCACCTTCCTATCTCAGCCACATGGGACTCAACAACCCTTGTGTTCAGCACTTACATCTTCTGAAACGCCTCACAGAACACGTTTTTGGCATGGAGGCAAGCAAAGACCTCAGGCTCGACCAGGAACGGCTGAAGCCCCTCATGGACCCACTGAGACAAAACAGGTGGGCTGTCAATATCAGGTACTTGCAACATCTTTTCCCACAGGCCATTAACAAAAATCATGTTCCACTCAAGAGAAAGAGGCACGTGAGAAAACTGAAAGCAAGAGATGAGAAGAAACACATGAATTCAACTGAATACATACTTCTGAACAAACATTAAGACAAATCTACATGAATCTGAACATTCTGAACAGAGTCACCCCTAGCAATAATCCCTTTTCTGGATAGCAACTCTCTGGATAGCAATATTATGGAATCATAGAATCGTTTAGGTTGGAAGGGACTTTTAAGATCATCTAGTCCAACCATCAACCTAACTCTGATAAAAAACCAAAAGAAAACCATACAGAAGGACCCCCCACGTTACTAAACTATGTCTCTAAGCACTATGTCAACCCGTCTTTTCAACACCTCCAGGGATGGTGCCTCAACCACTTCCCTGGGCAGCCCATTCCAATGCTTAATAACCCTTTCAGTGTAAAAATTTTTCTTAATATCCAATCTGAACCTCCCCTGGCGCAGTATTTGCGCAATTCAAGCACAGTCAGCCTGTAATTCACGTGGGAAGCACAGGTCTGTGCTGCCACTGCAGTCAGCAACAGCAAACCTATGGGCACTCATGGTTGTTATTCCTATCTTCCCTGCTATTTTTAACAGCACACAACCCCACTATGTCGGTGGAGATCCATTGATGGAAATAGTGCCTTTTTTAAAATAAAGTAATGTTAAGGTAAAAAATAAGATAATGTTAACTAACACGTTCCACTGGCCTTGATGTTACAGGTGAACAACTAGTTGGATGTGTGATACCCACCCTCTGGCTGAACGCAGTCAGAGCAGCTACAAGCTTCTTGGCATCATATTTGGAAAAGAACAGAACGGAGTACTGCGGATCCATCACACTGGCAGGTTTAGGGGTAAGGCAAGAATACAGGGATATGAGGAAATCATCCTGAAGGTCCTGGAGCCAAGCGCTCTGAAAAAGAAGATACAGAGATAACAAAAGGTGTGTCATATTTGGAGATGCTGCAGTATGCCACCATCTTCAGGTCTGCTTCACTAGCTCACCTACACGTGAGCGTCCAGCACTGTAAGGTGATGAAACCTGTTGACAGGAGAGTCAGAAGAAAGTCCAGCTTATGCTGACTTGAAGCAAGTCTAAACACGCCCAGTTCCAAATGCTGGATCCTTCTGTTACCTAATCTGTGCTCCCCCCCAGGAAAAGACTGGCTTTAAAAAAACTTCAATCAAATGATTTCCCACCCCAAAAAAAAAAAAAAAAAAATGGCCATTTGATCAAAGTGGAAACTTCCATGAGAAACTTACTTATTCCAGAAACATTTTTCAATCAAAAAACCCCAAAACAACCAAACAAAAAATCAACCAACAAGTATTTGAAGAAATTACATCCTTTGGGATGTAATAAATTACATTTCTGGGAAAATACAAATATTTGTCAATTCAATTGCAATTAGTGGCAGCACAGCAACTTAGAGATAATGCCAAAAGCAGGAAGGGAAGTAAACCTGAAACATTCCAGATGACATTTTCCACACTGCAACCACTTTTTATTGTGCTCATTAGTGTTTTACCCTGACAGACATGGGTTACTGTCATGCAGAGATTTGTTTCAACACTACGATGCCAGTTTCTAGTGGTCAGTTTGTTCTGGAAATCTCCCTTGTCCCACCTTCTCATTTGAGAGGTTTGGGAAAGATAGCATCCCCGCTTCCACGGACAGCCTCAGAAAGGCCTCCATGGTGGTGTTGCCTGGGAAGGTGACACTGCCACATCTCAGTGCTCTGCATGGTCCCCATGTCCCTGTGTGTGTGACCCCACCCCATCTCTCAGTCTTGTGAGGGAAACCTTGACAACGCCGACCTGAAGCCTGCACAACACTGCAGCCACTCCATTCACAGCCAACAGTGGGACAGTTTTTACAACAGAAATGGCACAATTGTCAAGGGAAACAAAACACCAGCCCACGAAAAGGAGGAGACCGATGTTACCTGTGCACAGGCATATTGACCAAAAGTGAGGCTGCAGGGGGAGGCTTGGCCACGGGCTACCTCAAGAACCATCTCCTGGCTGACACTGGTGGGGAAAAAAAAGCAAAGACATCACTTCCATGCCAGCTGCCCCAGAGCTGGGAGCTGGGGACAGAACTGGTCAGGAGCTGGCACTCCCTCTGCAGACACAGACATGGAGCAGAGCTGCCCGAGCCCAGGCAGTTCAGTGAAAGGCATGTGAAAGCCCCTGACCACATGTTTTTATTAATTGCAGTTTTGTTCATCTGCAGCAGGGACAGCTATTAGTGAAGGGTCCAGCCCACCCATTAAGGAACAGGAGCTAGGCAGCCCTAACGACAAGGCACAGCCCACAGAATAAATATAGAAGAACAAACAAACAACTACACAGATGATGAGAATTATTTGCTGGCACCATTTGGGAGCAGGGAGAGGGTACTTGTAAGCTGTTGACCCTTAGGTAGAAATCAAGCTCAATGAAGGCTGGAAGAGGACCTGTTTGAGTCTTAAGCCCCCATCACCAGCCAAGTTGAGCTCAGCACCAATGCTAAGGTTCCTTGAGCAGTAAATCCCCCTATGTCAGGCTCGCTGACACACCAGGGACTTGCCCTGCTTTTCTTTGTCCTGCACAGACAGAGAGCCCCAGGAAGGCATTTTCCCTTCACTGTTTCAATGAGTGCAATTAGAGCCCTCCCTGCCCACAGGCAATCCTGGGACTTTGTGGGGAGAAAGATGCTACACCTGGTTTCAGAGGCTTCCTGCTACCCAAAGTGACATCCCCAACAATCCAGTATCACTCCCAAGGAAAATGCTGCCAAGAGAATTTGCTGACGGTTCACATACCTTTCCACTGAAGCACACACGGCAGATTCTGATTCCCAAAAAAAGAGAGACAGACAAAGGTAAGGGAACTGTGACAGGAACACGTATACAGAACCATGACTGAATCTTCCTTACAGAGATTACTTGGTAAGAAACTCACCATTGACAGGGGAGCTGGAGCACTGCACCGGGAGAGAGAAAGACAGGAGATGATCTTATCACACAGTTACAATGGTAGCACAAGGTTATTTGGGATCATTGCATATGGACAAGCATGTTCGCTGCAACCATCTGTATTTGCATCTGGACTGAAAACACGCAAGTGCCCAGGTCCAGAGCTCTCATCTTGCCATGCTCTGTAGTTGCCGCCTGCAAAATTCATATCAGCACTGGCTCTGAACTTCAAACAGCTGGAAAGTTCAGGGTCATGCATCACTCCCATCACTCAGGCATGAGAGCCAATGGGATGGACTGTTCTCCTGATGATTTGAGTGTGGTCAATTGTGTCACCTTCATTGAACTGTCTGGTGATGTGTTTGCACTGAAGCCCTGCAGAGACCCGGAGAAGCCATCCCCACTCCACTCACTGCTTGGGAGACAGGAAGGGGAAGGACATTTACCATCCACTTCCATACTTAACACAGTGGATCTGGCTTGTAGCAATCGATTCCCATCAATGCACTGCTATCAGGAAGGGGCCCACACTGACCACCAACCCTACCATGCTTTGCAAGACATGGATGACACATATTTTGAACACGCAAGTTTGCCTTACCAGATGTGTCCCAGCAGAGGTTGCAGCAACTGCCTGCCAACCTGGAAGACAATGTTCCATGATTTTAGTGGCAAATCCAGGACAAAGTTTCTTCCCACAGTCCAGCCCCTGTCTGGCTTAACACATCCTGAACATCACTCATCTCACTACATTATTTTATTCCTCATTCTTGACACAGTGTTTCACAAAATCATTTCCGTCAGACCTTCCTGCTGTTTTCTCTTTGACTTTGCGACAGCTGACTGGGTGAGAAGACATGAGGTCTCCTCTATCCAGACAGAGGGTACTCCTCTATCCACACCAGGTCAGATTGGCAGAGGACAGAAACGTGGTGTCTTAGATGACACGAGAGATTGCATGCACCTCTGTCCTCAAAGAGAAAAAGGCAGGGAAAGGGGCAGAAACAACACTCTGGGAACAGACCTTGCTTTTACAAGTAACCTACATATTTCTGCTGGACAGAGACATCCCTCCTTGTACAGGATGCTAATAGAAAAGTGGAAAGAAAAAAATAATACCACATTTTCATCAGGGTCTCCATAATACATTGGTCAGTTTTGAACAGCAACAACTGCTTAATTAAAGTAAAAAAATAAAAAGTTATCTGATTATTTGTTTTCCTTCCTTTAGTACTGATAACTAAGCCTACTGTTGATGGTCCCTTTATGTAGCTGTTCCCCAGCTGGTGGTTCATTAGATTGTTTGTAATGTTACAAGTTCATGTTCTATTTTCATCAATATTCACTGCAAACACTATCTCAAGTGTTATGAGGAAGGAAGAATAAAGCGCTGATGCTTTCTGAAAGAAACAAAGATCCAACTCTGGAATCCCTTACTACCAAAAAACCAGATGGAGGGAAAATAGGGAATATAGAGATAATCAGATTCAGCTAAGGTTATTTCTTAAGTGCTTTCCCAGAGCCATCCGGATACTCCAACAAAAGGAGCAGTGAGCAGACAGCTCTGCAATGACAGGAAGATAATTCATTCCAGTGTTGTCTTTCCACCCTGTTTATTACAAAAATGAATATATTTTGGTTTACAGATACAATAATGAACAAGCATAACTAAAGGCTGGAGATTTAGAGCAACCACTAAAGTAACGTTCAACGGTCTTTCAGCACAATTTTCTCATTTGAGCTTTATCTCAGCTACAGTTGCTGGTATGGAAAATCTTCCTGGGATACCTGCCACCGTCACGGTAATACTCACCAACCAAAAGGAGGAAGCCCAGCCCTGGGAGTAAAGGCAGCATTTCTGCAAAGGTCTTCAGAGCACCTGTACATGCAAGGAATCACCTTATTTCAGTCAAGAAAAAGAAATACGAGTAATACTTAATTGCAAAACCAAACTTAGAATAGGAAAGTGAAAAGGTGACTGTCTCACAAGCACACTGACACATGCCAACACCCTGCACAAAACCTATTTGAAACTAGACCCAAAACGCACCAAAAAACCCCAACTCTTGAGGGTCCACTACATACAGGAAAGCTGAGTTGGACGTGGAGAATTCGGAGTTAGTTCAGCTATACCGACTGCTACCGATGCCCTGAAGTCAGGCTCCCCTCTGGCAGAGGAGGATAAGGGGTTGCACAACCCCACTCGGAAGGTGAACTGTGGCACTTACCTCCGAGCCGCTAGTCCTGGGCACTCGGTGTGCGGGGCTACGATCCGTAGAGGGCTCCTTTTCACTGAGCAGACCAGGGTGTGTCTGTGGCTTCTCAAAACTTCATCTGAAATTACAGAATGGATTTGGAGCACTGGACACACCTATAAGTTCTTGAGAATACAAACGTTTAGCAGTACAAATAAATGCTATTTGTTAACGCTCGTCATCCCTAGGATACAGTAGGAAACACTGAGCCTGAAGCAAGGCTGCACTGAGTGAGCAGGACGAGAGCAGTGAATAGGTACGTTCCCTCCCTGCCCTGTGCAGATCATGTTTGCCAGTTACAGGAGGCAACAAATCCCAGGACAGAGCTAATCTGGGACCACATTCCTCTAGTTACTGCAGAAAAGTTTGTCATCAGGAAATTTTGCTTTATCGAAGTTTGAAATGTTTGGCCCTTTTCTTGCAATTTCTGCTTACCCAAGTCATCTCCACCTGGGAACCCCACAAGAAAAACACATGGCAGCTCCTCTGATGGTCTGAGTAATTTTGCATCCTCAGATTTGAACAATCTTTGTTTGGTTACTTTATGGATGCTTTTCAAGAGAAGTTTTTTTCATAAGCCAGTTATGTCCCAGGCTTAGGCTTGCCCCATCGTGGCACCTATAACTCATCTTTTGTGGCAACACCAAGAAAAGCCAGTGTTGACTCACAACATCTCAACATGTATGCAAACCCCAGCTCTCTCCACACTCCCAGTTTTCTTACCCCACTTATCAGCTATTTTGGAACTAGTGTAACAGTGATTCATAAATCTAGTTTGCCTGACTCAGAAAAGTACATAAGATGCCCAATGACCCTCATCAACATCCATCCTAAGCTACCCAAATCTATATAAACTTGAAATGCATCATTTTGTAAATGGTCAGATTCATGGACTCCTAGTTCAAAGCAAGAAGCCCCTTCTCCAGGATGTTCAAATGAAATAAGACAGATGGGGACCATTCAATCAGGTTTCAAATAGTAAAGCTTTCAGCATCTTGCACCTTTGGAAACTCAATAATGCAAGCAGACAGAGCATGACAGAGGGTCAGATAGGTATGCATTGCTGGGGAGCCCTGGACATGCTGCTGGTTGACCTGCAGGTCCATATAAGAGTCAATCAAGACAAAAACCATGTGACACAGGTGGCCTCTGCCATCCTCAGCCAGATCTATGGCTCTTCCCCAGGGCATTGAGAGGTGAAATGCAAGAACAGAAGAGATCCGAAAAGCAGAAAAAACAATACTGAGCCTCAGCCACGGATGAGGAAACCGTGGGAGGGGGCAATGCAAAGCGTCAGGATTTTCTGCTTGCGTGAGCCAGGAAGTCATGCATACCTAAAGGGTGTGCAGAGCACCCCTCTTATGGGGACAGAAACCAGAGTTCACAAAGGCAAGAAGGAACTTTCAGCTGTAAACAATCCAATATTTTTCTTAAGTCTGTCTGCAGGGTGGTCAAGCAGAACCATCCGATACCTGCTGTCTGCATTCGTCCTCTAGCGCCGATGAGCCATAAGCACAGATCCAAGAGTGCCAGGTGTGGTAGGAACAAGAAGGTCTTTGATTCCAAGAGCATACAGTTGAGGACATGAAGACAGACAGAGGAGCTCAAAGACAGGAAGACAGGCAATGGTTTCAACACAGCAATAGGTGAGCCGTTTTTGCACACTTCATGCCAAAGCAAAATTCTGATAATTACAGAGATTAAGTCTGGAGCTGATTTATGGTATTGCATCTGCTAAAGGAAGCCTAAGTGAGAGTTACAGCTCTCTAAAAGACGCCTCCAGATAGAGGATTTTTACCTTTTGGATGTGATGCCATATCCAGCTTCACCACTTTGTAGCACTGAAAGCTGGGAACAGCAGTTTGGCCTGCGGCAAGTTTTCCTGCACTTTCCAGATCCCAGCCTGGCCCAACCCAAGGACACAGCCACGGTACCACAGGAGGCTCACACTGATTAGCACCTCAGTGCAGTTCCTAGAGCAGGGTAAGATCACCCTGATGGACGGCCAGAGAGGAGAATGTCACAGTCTCACACATAGCGACACAACTCTGGAAAAGCAGGTTTTATGCCCATAATTCAGCAATAATCTTCATGCTAACCAGAACTGACATGGTTTAGGAGCTTTATTCCTATTACCTGAATATCCTTAGCAGCATACAGAGATATTCACAGTGCACACCTGGGCAGACGAGTCTTTCAGGGGACAGAGCCTAGCACACCCTCAGCTACCACCTCCCCAGAAGCAGAGCTCTCCCTGTCATTAGTCTCATCTGCACCATGTCCCCTTACTAAGCACTGTTGTCCCCACCCTTTATG
>JAOXNO010000070.1:6587797-6603381 GCA_028565335.1 Limnodromus scolopaceus
CCAGCCTGCCCTTGCATAGGCTTCTGAGGGGGGTTTTAGAGCTCAGATGTAATAACAACCACTTCTAGTGCAACACAGTTACTCAGGAGACCTCTCCCTGTCTCCCTTCCCTCTCGCACTCCTCCCTCTCTGCAAGTTTCCTTTTCCCTGAACTAGAAAAAAACCCTGATGTCTGCACGTCACCTCCCATTCTTCTCAAATGAATGAATTTCCCGGTGGTAGCAAATGAGGAGTGAAGCTCGATTCTGCATCATGGTCTCTAAGACACACACCGAGGCGCGAGGGCAGGAGGGGAGGCAATGAAATCTGCAGTGGGTGGGCAGGAGTGGGACAGGTCCCAGATGTGGTTTTTTACCACAGGAAAATGAGTCAGTGCCATAATAACCCTCTTCTCATCCGACCTGACTGTGCATGTGTAGCATCAAGTATGGCTCAAGTGTTCTTCAGTAACACTAAATTGTACAATTGACTGCCGAGGTGTTCCTGCCATGTTAAGCCAGGTGTGGCAATGGAAAATAAATCCTTCCCTATCCCATCTCCACCACGCCACACGCCCTGCTCAGCCCAAAGTCATTGTACTTCCTGGTGGTTTTCATCCAGAACAAAAGGGGCTTTGTACTTTCTCAGAAAAGCCAGGTCTCTCATTATGCTCAAGAGAGCATCTCGCATCAGCGAGACTACACTGTCTGAGGAGACACATGCCCACACCACAGGTGAAAAACCCCATCAAACATGGGCCCAAGGACCAGCAAATCTCAGAAGACAACAGGACCCCAGAGGGGCTAATACAGAACGTTTCACTGTGGGTTTGGTACTGGATGTACAGGATGGGGCTCAGGCTTTACTAACACAAGTCAGACCACAGCCAAGCTCCTCTGTAGCCTTGTGAGGGCCTTCAAGACTCACCAGGTTCAGACAGCCCCACCAGTGCGCTCCTTTCCATTAAGCCTAAATACAGGACATGTCCCAGAATCAGGAGGAGAGGTTTAAGCACAGGGACTACAATGCACAAAATAAGAACGCTTGCTGAAGAGGAACCCAAAGGGGCAGTTAAGAGACTAAAATCTTGCAGGTGGTGTGGAAATGATATAAAGGCATACTGAAGGCTGAAATCAAACACATGCCACCTAGAAAAGAAAATCAAATTGTCATAACTGATCAGAAAGGCAAAAGAAGCTTCTGGATATAAGAAGATCCCTTTCAAAAACTCCATGCCATTTTTCTGTTTCTTATAGAATCATAGGTCACCTCAAGAAGAAGAAATGTCAGGGCTTTGCTGTAACAACATAATCCAGTTATAAAAAGAGGATCTGGAGACATACAGTCTAAAAGAGAAACTAAATTCATTCTTTGTTTTCATGTCCATCGCACTAGATCCCTTCATTACATGAACTCATCTAAGAATGAATTTCATATGCATATACTGACAGAAGAGGTTACAGAACAAAAATCACACCAAGATGCCCAGACAAAGCAGTCTCCAACAAAGAGTCCTGGAGGAGAACTGCATGACACATCTGTGGCGTCTAACCCTTTGCCTGAATTATCCTTTGGACCACAGGTCAGAAAGTGATAGACACAACAGCAGCTTTTAGGAGGATCTCCAAAGGAGACTGGACAGAGAACCAGAAAGAAGGAAAGAGACACATGAAGGTCAAGCACCAGCCGAGAACATCAGCCTCTTCTCTTTGGTGGGGCAAGAAACAGCTGGGCTTGCTGCTAGAATCAGCTAGAATGAGCTGTGTGAGCCCCCTACAAAGGGTTGCATCCAGAGCTGACAGAAGAGGATAAAGACAGAAGTGATGCACAATCTGTGGTCTAAGGTATAAACAGCACCAAGCCCACAAAAATGGTGTTATGATACAATCATCACTTGCACTTAGCTCTTCTTTTATCCTCTCTGTACAGATCTCAGGCTTGCTGGCACTTGGCACACCAAGGAAGACTCCTCAGTAATTGAAATAAGGCTGTGTGAAACCTCTCCCCTCCTTATCTCTCAAAAAAAGCAAACAAGGAAACACTGCTAATAAAATTCCCACGTGTCAGAACTGTGATTTCGGTGGCAATGGACCAACTAGCATTGCCCCATGCATCACTGCTTCCTCTGCACAGCAGTCCTGCCCTCGCTCCTGCTGCTCTGGACCAAAACCGCTGTCTCCTACCTGCCGAGTCACAGAAGAGACAGTCAGGAAGGATCTCTAGGTATCCATCAGAACATCTCCTGGCTTACGAGTGGATGAGTCTTACAACCACTTTGCCTGGGGCCATGTTCTGGGCTGACAGCCTGCAAGATTCCGGGCTAAGGCAAAGATGCAATTTTTGAAAGCCCCACCTTGCAGGTAACCTATAAAAAAAGGTTTTCCTCTTGAATATACTGTTGTGGTCAGTATTGGTAAGAAGAGAGCTTTACCATGAACAGGCAACTGTGATGTTTGGCATCAAAGCCTTTGTAGCATGGAGCATTTTGGCCCATTTCAGCTGCCAGAGCCATTCTCTCTGCAAACCAATGGATTCACAGGACCAAAGGGATGGTTCAGACAAGAAAAGGAGCAGACTCTCCACACAGGCATTTAAATTGCACAGCTTTGTCTCAAGGATTGGCAGATACCAGAATTGGCCATTGGTTCAGAAAGCAACTGAGCAAAAATTATACCCTCAGATTTATTATCTGTGCAAGTATAATTTCAAATTGACAGGGCTGATTCTTATCTCAGCATAGATCTTTACAAGAATGCGTAAGCGAACAGGTCACATCCATCTTTGTGACTGCGTGGCATTACATGCCTGCTTGTGAAATGTCACCTAGGGAGATTTTTATAAACAATATATTTGGCTCAATAAGAAGCTTCTCTTACGTCCGTTTGCTTAAGCATTCAGTTACAAGCAGGGAATATACAAAAAGAAACGTTATTGGCTTAGAAATGCTACTGTGTCCACACCTACAGATGCCAGTGGGGTCACCAGAACTCGACAGTGAAAGTTTGTGTCTTACAGCTCATGCAAGACCATCTATTCTCACCTGCCTGCCCTAAGAGACCTTCACTCGAGGCTACTTCTAAGTTGCAAAGGAAGAGAGAGGAAAGCCAAGGGTCGCAGAGACCTGCCTACCATCAAACATCCCAAATCCTGGGTCAACTCATGACTAAAACAGAATCCTGATTTATCCCATTGTAGTAACTCCAGAGCAAACCCTGCTCTGGCCACACGACACTCCCAGAGCTATTGTCTGCACACTGCTAAAGACGTGTCACGGAGACTAATACAAAGGCAGTGGAGATGATTAAGACAGGATAAAAAGGCCAGATAGCATCAAGTATCAGTTTATAGCTGGAAGTAAAACACAACCACCACATTACACCTTCCCAGAGGTTTACACAAGAGATTTTGCTTGCTTTCTACTTCCCTCTCTCCTCTGTAATCTCCTCTGTAATGTTTGTGTTACACAAAGTCAAAAGCCACCAACATCTAACACTCAAACTTTCTCCTCAATTATAAGCCCAACCAAGCTAAAAAAAAAGGTAATCAATCTGACATCTGATTTTCCTCTCTCAACAAGGTTTCTATTCATGCTGGTGACCAACTGGCTGCACTAGAGAGCAGAAGTGTTGTTTAGCACTGCCCTAACCCTACCTGTTTAGCTCCCCCATCAGGGCAGGGTCTTGAGGCTATGCCAGTTGGAGACACTCCTGACGCATAAGCAGCCAGGAGTAAGAAGCATGACCAGTTTTAAGGTCACTTACATTATTGGAAGACCAGTTTTCAGCAGGAGGAGGGGCTCAGAGCTGACACGTGCCCCCAGAAACTCAGGCCAGCCTTGAAAGGCTGCTCAGGAAGAAGCAGGCTATCACGACACTGGTCCCTCAGCCATCAGTTCTGGCTGTACCATGGCACTCACAGCATTAAAAGTATTTGGTACCCAGAACTCCAGGAACAGCGCTACTGGTGTCAGCTGCTGTGCTGTGTTCTCACAACTCCCACATTGGCCAAGTGGGTCTTCCCAAAGCACACACTCCCCTTCCAGAGGGCCAGGCAAGAAAAGGTGAGGTGCTGTGGGCACCCAGCAATGCTCCTGCCCCTTCTGGCTCTGTTGTGAGTATCGTCAGCACTTGAACATCTCTACCATACACTGAAGTGCAGCAAAATATAGCTATAATTGACAGGCATTCCTTATTCTCAAGTACAAAGAAGCTCTGCCTCTATTTTATAGCTGCAAGAAAACAATCTTCTGTATGAGTCAGCCACCTGCTGAGAAACGTTGTGTGTTCTAAGTTGCTTCTCCTTACAGCAAGGCTGACACCTTGCGATACAACAGAGCAGTCTAACCTTGCCTCTCCTTTATATATAAATATATACTCACATGTGTGTGCGCATAGTCACCTATAGCGGGTGACAGGTCATACACAGCCCCAAGGCAGAAGAGGGGAAAAAAAGAGAGCTCACATTATGAAGCTCACATTATGAAAGTCAGAGATGCAGCTTATGAACCGGAAAGCCTAACTCATTGTCTAGCCAGGACAAACCCCATTTCTCACTCTCCCTAAGCCCCCATCAGTCAAAGGCCACCAGCCCTAAACACTCTTCTGAAGTACCTTTTCCCCATACCTAAGTTGCACCTTCGAGCACCTGCAAGGGATTTACTTCAGCTCAGGGTATCCAGCCTTGTCCTGCCCCTTGCAGTGACCTGCTCTGTAGGGTGAGATAAGGAAGGTTTAACCCCTTCCTGCTGTATGTATGGGTCTGATGAAAAGTAAGTATGTACCAAGCAAGACAATCAATGAACCTGGCTGAATATCACATTCAAAACAGCACATGGAGCCACAAGCAGGTAATTTGCCTGGCTGTATCCTTATTTTCCAGGACAGGAAAGCCAGGAGAAATACAGGGCATTAAGCAAAGTGTTCAAAATCTAAGCAAGGTCAGAGCTGTAGAAAGAACTGGGGAGGGAGAAAGTAAGGAAAGCACTGCAGGGTCAGTTCTTGTTGTTCCTGCCTCCTGCAACCTGTCAGCCCTCCAGGAGCCCACCCACAAGGGTGACTGCACTGAGCCAGCAGAGTGTTCACAGCCTGGCTGCCTCCACAGCACCTTTTCCTTGCTTTGTGGGCTCAGGACATCCCTCTGCCAGCACGTCCCTGGGACCAGGCTGCCAGAAGGAACATACAAGCACCAGAGGGCACCAGCAACTCAGCTCTGCTCACCCACCAGCTCTCTCCTGGGAGTCTCTCCCGCTGCCACTGGAGGTCTCTGCTGTCACTTACCTGGGGAAAAAGGCAGAGGGGAAGAAGCTGTTTTAACCAAACTGGAAGATTTCACAAAACAGTATTAGTTCTTGTGGAAACTTTGCTGGAAAATAAGCGAGACAAAAGTTAGTGATTTCTGGGGTTTTTTTCAGTCATATCTTCTGGTACTTCTCATTTCAATCCAATTCGGAATAAAACCCACCTTTTGAATTGTGACTCTTCCTCACAGACAGAAATGTGAAGCCCTCACTATTTCCCTCTAGACAGATGACCACAGCCATTGACAGGCCACCATGCCCATGTCCCCTGGCCCTGCTGTATGATACAGCAAGTTCTCTCCTTCCTATGAGTATCTGCTGGTGACTTGTCAAATGAACAAAAGTAAAAATCTGCCTCCATGGCTGTCTCCATGCAAGAGCTATATATGAAACCAAGTGGGATGGACTGATGTTACTGTCAAAGCTGACTTTAATCTAAACATGGAAAGTAACGTCTGCAACAGCTATTTCCAAAAAGACATAACTGTTACCAAAAAAAAAGAAAAGGAGTCTCTAACTATTGATGACTTAGCCCCCTTAATACTATGATTCTTCAGTCTGTACTGTAAATCTCTCCATGGTGCTTGTTTATCCTCTAGGTTTATGTACTTACATCATACATCTCACAACACATTGCCTTTTGACTTGCCAAGAAAAAGTCTTTCTCCATCCCTAGAATCAAACATTGCTTGGGAAGAGTCTCTGAGTGTCTTGAGAATGTGGTCTAAGAAACAGTTAGCAAATCAGACATTGACCAATTAATCACAAAACTTAGGAAACACCAATTTGGATGAGTTCACAAGAAATTGAGTAACTGGGGGCTTTCAGAAATTGGCCGCTTATGACCACCTTTAGCCAATCCTTTTTGAAAGTGGGAAACTGCTTCGCAGTAGATTGGATCCAGATTTGAGTCATCAATTGATTTTTAATTCTGGGCAGGGTGTTCTGTGTCACACCCATCTAACGGTGATGCCTTTGCATGGCAGAAAATCATTCAGGTCTCCCACACCCAAAGGTGGCTTCACAAGCACGCAGCACCTTCACAGCAGAGTAACTTTGCTGTAGCACAACAACGCGTTGCAAAGCAGGGAAGAAACCATCCGAGTCCCAAACCTGTGATCCCACAGGCCATGTTGTCTGCATGAAGGGCTGGGTTCTGTAATGTAGATACAACTTTGACAAATGCCAAATCCCAAATGCTTTTGTTCTAATCTCCAGCAATGCAAAAGAAACACCTCTGTGTGTGCGCAATGGGCTATCATCATGTAACAGAGCTACGTGACATACTTCCCAAGTGTTGTCTTATTAATTCAGCTTTATTAATTACATAAATTCAATAGGCTCTGGGGTTATGATGTGGGATTTGTCCATTTTGGCTGTTTTATCTGCTAACTTAGTGATTATCATTTGGAAACATCCCGTTCCACAAAATGTGAAATGCATGGTCACTGTTCCTCACAGCCTGGGCAGAAAGCTCTGACCTGGGCATCACAGTCCTTTGTGGAGAGCCTCCAGGTACAATATAATACACTATCTTTTTGGAGAAGGAAGAGCTAGGCTTTGCTCCAGCTGATGTTGGGGAGTCTGAAGTGAGAGCAAAGAGGAATACATGGCCCTCACTCAAATACAACATGAATTTTGCTTTGCTCTTGTTTCATGATCTGTAAACAGCAGCCAACCTTAAGACCAAGAAGTGCCAAAAATTGTTTCTGCAGTACCGAAAAAAACAGATTTGTGAAACGGCTAAAGGCCTTTAAAGCTAACAAAAGCCTCTCCCAAACATTCCTCACACTTTGCGTCAAACAAAAGACCTATTGGGATGCTGTGAGTCCAAGAACTATCAAGAGACAAGACTGAAAAAGAATAAATCAGTTCCATCATAGGGATTTTTCTCTTACTCTGAGTGAAACACAGAGGATCCCAGAATAAGTAGGCTATGATGGAGGTTGACAGACAAGCAATTATATGAGCCAAAATCAGCTTCTAGCATCTCTGCGCTGAGGGCAATTAGACAGTGGTGGCAGGTAACTAGATTTATCCATCCAAAAGTATTCCTAAAGTGTCTGTGACCATGCTCTCTAAAAACTGTCGCTTTTTTCACTTCCATCTGCTACATCTGGAGATTTTCACCTCCACAGTTACGCACTAGTGAACAGAAATGGCCTGTTCTGTGGTCTTGTTTACTCCTGAAGTGATTTAGAGCATTCCTGAGATGGGCAAGGACATGAAACTCAAATGTCTTCTCAACAGCACAATAATTCTGAAGCCACTTAATGCTCTTTTATGTTATGGTTCACTGAGATTCCTCCATGTGCTGAGGTACATCAGGAAACTGAGCTCACCTTTAGGCACAGAATTACCCAGAATCACAGAGTGATATGGGATTGGAAGGGACCTCTGGAGATCATCTAGTCCAACTCCCCTGCCAAAGCAGATCCACCCAGAGCAGGCTGCACAGTAACATGTCCATGTGGGTTTTGAATGTCTCCAGAGAAGGAGACTCTACCACCTCTCTGGGCAGCTTATTCCAGTGCTCTGCCACCCTCAAAGTAAAAGAAGTTCCTCCTTGTGAGGAGTTCCTTCTTATGTTCAAGTTTGTGCCCGTTACCTCTTGTCCCGTCACCGGGCACCACTGAAAAAAGACTGGCTCCATCCTATTGACACGCACCTTTTAAGTATTTACAGGCGTCGATCAGATCCCCTCTCAGTCTTCTCCAGACTAAAAAGACCCTAGACCCTCAGCCTCTCCTCGTACGAGAGATGCTCCAGGCCCCTAAGCATCTTTGTAGCCCTTTGCTGTACCCTTTCTAGCAGCTCCCTGTCCTTCTTGAACTGGGGAGCTCAGAACTAGACACAGTATTCCAGATGGAGCCTCACCAAGGCAGAGTAGAGGGGGAGGATACTCTCCCTTGATCTGCTGACCACACTCTTCTTGATGCACCCCAGGATGCTATTGGCCTTCATGGCCAGCCACATTGCTGGCTCATGGTATTCCTGTTGACCACCAGGAGTCCCAGGTCTTTTTCCACAGAGCTGCTATCCAGCAGGTCAGCCCCCAACCTGTGCATGGGGTTATTCCTCCCCAAGTGCAGCACCCTACACTTGCTCTTATTGAATTTCATCAGGTTGACTTGCATTCGAAGTGCGAGGAGAGTAACAAGCCAGGAGACAAATCCAAAATGGAAAGAGCCTTAGAAGGAAAGAGCAGGTTAAGACGATGATGCTGCTGAGATCCTGGGCTATGTGTGGAAACAGTACTGCAGACAACAGAATCTGGCTTAACTCCCAAGACAAGGCACATGGCATCTCACAGGGAAGAAGGAAACGAAGGAGGCATGATAGGTTCTGCTCCAGGCCACACTGCAGTGATACAACATATAAGTCACAATGGATAAGTCCAGATTCACATAAAAGTAAATGGCAATGAGAGTCAGATCCTTTATTTTTTAACCAGTTCCACTGCCACCACAAAAGGCTCACAAAGAAGGACCATTTTGCCACAGTATTGTCTTGTTATCAATAAAAAAGGGCAAGGCAGATAGATGGCATAGCAGCAGTGAGGCTGACAATGCTTTGGGAGATGAAGCATAACAAAATATCTCAGCAATGAACATTTTTCCCGGGTCATTCATTCTTGAGAAATAAATAAGCAAAAATTAACTCCAACTGTGCTGTTTTTTATGCTCACCTTCCTTCCACTTCCCTGATCCCATCAGATGGTCTGTGACACACCATAACTCTCTGTTTCACTGAGACTTTCAGCCCCTTGTTTGACACAATCCCTCTCAGATGTACAGTGGTGGCTGAATCCTGGAGATAAAGGATTGGCTGCATCAGAAAGATTGGGCCAGCTTAGGGTAAAGTGAGAATTTCAAGCAGTCATGTTTTACTGCAGCATATCCATGAGGATATCACCTGAAGGGTCCTTCAGCTTTGCTACCGGTTTTAATCCCTGAGTAGATATGCTCTAGGGTGTAATCCCCATCCCATTACACTCCCTTCCCACTGGAAAAGATGGTCTGACCCCCAGGAAGCAGTCAATAGAGTAGCTGTATTTTCCCATTTGCTTGCCCCAGGAGCAGCTTCCTCCCAGCTACATCCCAGCACTGACCCCCTAATGCAGGAATTGTAATGGGCCACTAATAATAGAGACAATCATTTGTTATCAGCCTCTTCCTCATTGCAGAACTGCCAGGTGACTCTCACCTGGGTGGCTGTGGGTCCAATACCTCAGGAGCTGCTGCCATTGAGGATGTCACCCAGTCCTCGTTTCCATACAAAAGCCACCAGGAAGCAGGTGGCACTCACCTGTGTGTGCTGCCTGGGGCGCAGAAGAGGACCTGCGGCGCAGGAACACCCTGCAACACCCTTTCCAGATAACCAGTGCGCTTGTAGGCAGTGGTTTAGCTGGCAGGTTGCAGGACAGACGTGAAAACACCCCCAGCCTTGCTAAGCCCCTGTGACATTCGGGCAGGACTGGCCACAAACGACCATCGAGAACAGCAATGGTCATGATGGTACTCCTCTCGAAAAGAAAGGAGCTCTAAGCATCAGCTCGGTACACGCAAGGTGCCACAAAAAACCACACGCTGATCCATTTCAGGGATGTGACGGTTAAACTCAGGTTCATGTCCATATTTACAGCTAGCTTTAATGTTCAGGAAGAAACAAGCTGGTATTTTATTCCAAGCCTCTCACATGTATCTAAGATGATATGTGTGAAGCAAAATAGAGAACACAGCCTAGAAAAAAACAAAACAGAACAAAAGAAAAATACCTGTCCCCAACAGAAAATTGCTCTAAAGGGCAAGATTTGTGGATTTAATTTGAAAATTCCTTTCACCAGCAGAGGAGGAGGAGGTAAATTACACTGCCAAATATTAAACATGAAGGAAAGCAGCAAATAATATCTGTGTAGTTTACCTTAATGCAACTGAAAATAAAACAGCCCTCCGGTTTATTGCTGTAGTTATAGAACATGTTTGCGCTCTGAAGTAATGCATGAGACACTGATAACTCAGTGACCACAGAGTGAAGTGTGGGACTGATTGCACATTTAAAGAAAGTTCATATCCTCGACCTCATGTAGGAAGACTGAAGCCCTAATATCTGATAGCTCAAATGTCACCTCTCACGATACCCCAGAGAACACAGGGGTACACAGGCATTGTGCCAGGTTTATGTTTGGAGTAAATCTCAGTCCATGCTCACCATTCCAAACACCTTTCCCTACAGGACACCCTGCCCCATGGATATACTTACCTCAGACATTTTTGAGGGGAGGATTTCCTGCTGAATAGGGACGCGTGGAGTCCTTCAGCCTAACTCCAAGGCCCTGCAGTCACACCTTCATGCTGCACCCACGAGGACATTGCATGAGCAAAATGCTGCAACATAACAATGGGAGAAGGTGAGGTCTTTCCAAGCATGAAGTAAGTTCAGATCAACGGGGACGTAAGTAGGATTAAAAGCAATCACACAATAGCCCCCACTCACCCCCCAAAATTAACCTCTTTGCAGCCACAAGCAGACACATCACGAAGGTTATCATCTGGCATGGGACAAGGTCCGCCTCACTCCTTGGTGAGAGTCCCAGAGGAATGTAACACCTCCTGGAACTGGAGCGAATGCCCTGGAAGAGGATGTGGAGAGAGCAGCAGCGTGGAGCTACTCTCTTAATGCCATCAGAAATTTGGGGATTGAAATAGGCCAAAGGAGATGACAGAAGCAGTCCACAACAAGCCTCTGCCATAAGCCAAGTCAGAAGGTGGCCTTTTCTTTACACTGCTATTGAGGAAACATTTCCTGTACCAATAAAATAAGTGCACGACAACCTTACTTGCAGGGGTAGTTTATGAAAACAATGTTATGTGATGTCTCTTTGTTGGCTGGTCATAACTTCAACAGCATGAGACTACAGAGGGCTCTAATTCTGCCAGGTTCTGAGCTCTACAGGAGATGCTAAACTTCCTCCCACAAACCTACTTGGGAAAACAGTATAGAAATCATCTATGCAGTTGCACTATCAAGTCTTCATCAGTCCTTTGATCTTTCCCCCCTTAAAAGCTGTTCTCACTTTAAGACAACCCATTTCCATCCTGAATGGGTGGAGAAGGACAGAGATTACTGCTAATGGAGTTCAGTTCTTTTAACAAGTGACACAAGTTATGTGACACCTGAGGATGCCTCAGGAAGGGCTGGGCCTTTGCTCCTTGGAACAGAGTCAAAAGAAGTCACCTGGCATCACTCACCATGTCCCCTGTGATCAGCTGGATGTCACCATATAAAAAGGTGACACTGGAGAAAGAGCTACTCCTGCAGTCAGTTGCTGGACTACATGCTGCTTTCTAGGATTCAGGAGGTTCTGGAAGGAGAAAAAGTAAGTTTTGGGAGGTATGGCTACCTTCTCTTCCAGCTAAATAATTAATTAATGATTATTAATAAGTTGGTACTCTATGTAGGAACGCGTATGTTGCTGCTCTTCCACGTAATTTAGCAGAGCAACTGGTCTCCAGTTGAACTGGATGTTGTTCTTGGCAAATTCCAGCCATTTCTTTATCACTTTTATGGGTTTTTTGAATAATAAAGCAAGATGCTTAGAGAAAAGATAGAGACAGAAAGGCACAGTGAAAAAGATGGGTGAAATATGACACAATTTCAAAACAGTGATTTGTCAGTGGTTGTGGCTGTTCTAGGACACAGGATACTTGAAACTTTACTCTGTCAATACAAAGTATTACTGCACCAGTTGAAAGACTGGAGGGATCAGTGGCACAGGCTCCGTGCTGTGTTGCAGTGAGATTTGTTACAGAGAAAAACATTATGTTTGTATTTTAGAATTTCTAATATAAGCAAGATCTGACCATCTCTGGTCATCAAGCAGAAGGTGATAGCTGACAGAAAGGCCATCGGGCAAAAAAAAGTAACAACTTACAAAGAAAGATAATCTCATAAAAAAATACAATCAAATTTTAGGAGTCTCATTTAGTGCTGGAGGAATGTTTTCATTCACTGGTGATTAATACCAGCTCTGACTATTTGTACAAGACACCCATCGCTCAGTTTGTTTCCTTTCACAACTGTTGAGGACACTGGCATTAACAACCAGCCAAGGCGAACCAAGGGTCACCACCACCATCACGGAGCTGCTGCTGGTTCCAAGGGACGTAAGCAGAGATGCCAGGAGAATCCTTTGCCTTATAGCTTGATTTTCCAAGCTGCAGCAGGCACAAACCTTAAGCAGCTTCCCGATACAGCCAGAGACAACTTCCAGAAGTACATCTGCTGTCAGTGAGCTTCCATTCGCTCTGCAGGGACCCATAACCTGCCCTTCAGCATACCTCAGAAGAGACTGAAAGCCCTTATGGCAATTAAAGAGAGAGCTGGTTCCAGCGAGCAGTAAGGAAGCCTACAGCCAGACTGGATGTGCTCAGGGCACTCCTCGGTTCTCCAGCTCCCTTTGCAGAGCGCTGGGCCTGACAATCTGGGCTGTAAGGAGAATTTCCACAGAATTTCAGGAGAGTATCTGAACTCAAAAGAGACAATTCACAGATCTTTTATGCTTTTTTAGGCTTGAAAAGGTGATCTGCTCAAGAGAAGAACAATGAAGGGAAAAGAAAGGCCACCACTTTTAATTGCACTAACTTTACTCGTTTTAGGTAAGTCCACTCAGCTCCTCAAACATGCTGAGGGCTGATTCCCACACAGCTGAAAATACTGATTAGAACAACAGAGCAAAGTGTCTCAGGTGTTGTCAAGACTTTGAGTGTGGTTTGGGCTCCAACACTGAACACAGAGTACTATGTAACAAAAATAGCACGAATCACTAGGATGTGTGCTCAGTATTAGCATATAGCTGAGTACATAAGAAAAATGAGTGTAAACCAGTTCAGGGTGAAAAATGCGCTTCATTTCATGCTCCCTAGTCTCTGTTCTTGCATTTTTGTGGGGGTCTGTGATAATTAGAAGAAAATCTATCTATTTCCATCCATCTAACTGTTCCACTTGTGGTTTTTCTTTTCTTTAGGGCCATGCGTAAAAAGTTTAAATCAGGTATGTTTGAAACATCATTTTGTTTCTGGGTTATCGATCATACAGCAGGCACTTAAAAGTAACATCAGCTACCTGTAATAGCCACTTATAATACTAGTCATAATCCCATTTTATTCACTCAGCAACAGCTGCTTAAGAGCAACCTAGTGCAAGGGAATCTCCATGAGGTCACTAACAAACACTTGCAATACTTCCCAGAGCTCCACAAACCCATGGGCTGGAGGAGAGAAGGCATAATACTGCTGCCAGGGAGGATTCCTGCTTTAAAGCTGATCTGTTGGCTGGAGTAAGAGTGCAGCTCCACCAGGACACTGACCTGCACCAGCTGAGAATCTGGTCAGTCTGTCCTGAGCTGAGTAACCAGTCTAACCAGTGGATGCACTGTGGTACTGGGCAGCTTTCAACCCATCCCAATGGTTTGCCTGATGCAAACAGGGGAAGGTAACACAGGAGTCATTGGTCTGCAGCTAGCAGCCTTAGTAAATTACATCCTATTTCATGCCATGATTACTCTGTCCTAACCACTGCTTTCTCTCCTTTCTTTTCTCAGTGTCCAGCGTTCCTCATGTGTAAGTGAAATTTTGTTTGTATCTAAGGTACCATTTGTACACTTGAGTTTTTGGACAGGGTCTAGCCACACAAAAAAGCAGAATAGAAGTATTGGGAAAGTTGATGCCTCTAGGAAATGTCCCTGAATGGAAACCATGTAACATTTCTGCATCAGTTACTTAAGGGCTGTTTAGAGCTTTTCAAGCAGTCTTAGACCAGCACTGAAAAGAAACACTATTATCCACCCATAATTTCCCACACAATGTGAATAGCAAACACAAGGAGATGAAGGGAGAGGTTGTCAAATGTGAAACTGGAAGGACTGTACCCAAAGGAAAGCATCATACGTATCCTCAAAGGGAGAGACTAAAATATTAGTGTCACACATTTCTTTCTTCTTTCACAGCTCCAACATACTGCTCCTCTGAAAGCAGGTAGGCACCCCTGGGAACTGGCATCCACACCACCTGGGAGAGATTATGTTAGTGCTAAAATACCATCTCCCAAAAGATTCACCAAGAGAACCTGAGCCCTCTGCAGCCCACCAATCCCTCTTCTCATCAGACATTTAATGGAAGATGCTCTGTGTTTCCTGCTTCCTTTCCAGTTCAAATCTAAGCTCCATCCTGAAGAGCGGTGACTGGTGCAGCCCTTCCCTCCGGCAGTACGCCTGTGCCTCGGTAAGTCACCTCCAACAGGTCTCTCCTACCAGCTCCCCAGATATTCCTTTAAGACATTCACAGTGAGATCTACCTTTCCCCTCCTTGGGCGCAACAGATGGTCTTGCTCTGAAATCACTCCCATCAGGCAAAAGGCAGCAATCCTGGCCACCCCTCTTTGCTTGGAGATTGTCTGTAAGAACAAGGAGAGCAAGAGAACTGCAAACTCTGACCCTGCACTTGTAGATCTTTACCCTTTTTCTGATGTAACATGCTTGTGTACATCCCAGGGCATCAAGCTGACATCAAGGCAACTCTACTCCATCCTCACGTGCTACATCACAGAGCCTACTGCTCTTCTGGACCAAGAGGCTTTCCTGCTCTTGTTTCAACAAGTCAACAGTGAAGTGCTGCAAACCGCTCTGAATGAAATCAGTGTGCAGGTAATATCAGCATCAGAGGGGAGGACCAACAGCAGCTCCCTCTTCAGACCATACACAGGGGATCCATCCATAGTTGCTTGAGTATTTGGGTTTTTTTTCCCATGCTGCTATGTGAGCAGAGACAAGTAAATAATTACCTGGGGAGTCTACAGCCCCATGCCTCAACATACTATGTTGTTATTACAATAACATAAAAATGTGAGCGCAAGTTTCAGTATAAACCAGCCTTCTCTTCCCTTCTTCCCCTCCAAATCCTCCTCAAAATTTTATTCTCCTTAACAAGAACAGGAGAGGAGTCTGGCTACCAAGGCGATGAACCTACACTAACCTACTTCTTACTCAGCTGAACACCTCCCTCATTCTCCCTCTCTACCTGCATTTACTACTTCTCCCTGCTGAACAGAGCACAGCCTACCCAAACAAGCTACTACCTTTCAGCCTAGACATGGTTCTTGCCATGTCCACGCTCCCAGTACAGTGTCAGCACCAAAGAAAATAGGTTTGCTCAAGCCACTCTGAGGAGTAATTTTCAAGGCAGTATAGATGAACTTATTTGAGGTTACATATGGGGATTAAAAGCACAAAGGCTATTTAGAATCATAGAAT
>JAOXNO010000070.1:6610956-6629260 GCA_028565335.1 Limnodromus scolopaceus
CTGGAGGCAGGAGGAGCTTCAGACACTTAGCAGCTTTGTCACATCAGCTGGGTCCTTCAGGGCTCCCCTGGGGCTTGGCTTTGCAGGGCACTCAGCATTCTCTGAGAAGCAACAAAGCTCAACAAGACCTGAAAGCAAGTGATACCTGGTATCCCCACAGTCCTGTTCCAGACTGCAGCAGAGGTGACAGAAAGGACTGCATGCCTGTTTCTCAGGTGTCACAGTTCTTAGCTCAGCAAATCCATTTAAACTACCACTGGTGGCCACCGACAGCCAGCACCAAGATACAAGGTGCAGAAGCCACCAGGTGACAGCTGGAAGAGTAGTAAAGGGGCGAGAGCCAGACCTGTAATTCTCCCTTGAACAATAACACCATGAAAACTAGAAAATAAAACAATCTTGACAGTGAAAATAACACACCTGGCAAAGAAAAGAGCTGACCAAACCATTTCTTGAGGGTCAGTAGGAACTGAACTATAAAATAACTATATATAGCATATATTTTGTGCTATAAAATACAGGACTTGTGCAAAGAGTCTGAGGTGTCAGGGAATATATGTAGTACCATAAATCAAAAGTAATTCAGAAAACCTCTTCTATTTTGTATAAGCATCAGGAGCTATGCCGGCTTGGCTGCCTCAGGCAACTCCCAAACAGAGAAGAGTGACATCCCTGAAAAACTAAAGGTCTAGAGGAGAACACTACAGTTTGTTTCTCTCACTGTGCTGAATTAGTTTCAAAACATTTCCCTGTTGCAAAAGATCAAGGTTGGGACACACACACACAAAAATCTCTATTCTTCTATGCTGATTTTGCTGGAAATTTTTCCTGTAACTTGATGCTTCAAAGTAATTTAGTCTGGTCTTGGCTGCACTGTTACGATGTTGTAAATCCTTATGGATGTTGCCTGATTTGCTATTACTGTTGGGTTAGAAATAGGAACTGCATTACCCAGAAATACTACTCTCAGTTTCTGAATATTCTCCCAGAGCCTTACAGTTGCATTTTGTGTTCCTTCTGCAGCCTTTTGCCAACAACCCCAATATCTCCATGGCGGTGAAGCGCACCATGTTGGCAAGAACAGTGGAGCAGCTCCATTCTGCGCTCCCCACCTTCACAGACAAGGACTATCACCTATGGTTTCAGAAGAGGCTCGTGGCTGTTCTTCCAGGCATTCATGCCACCATCCTTCAGGACATCCCCAACACCATGTCCTGCAGTTCCTACAAGTCTCTGTGAGTCATGGTCACCCTGCCTGAGGCTGTTCCATGTTGCCCGAGATTTAAACCATTTAGTAAAAGAATAATCCAGTACAGTGGATGAATGGCAAAAGGAGTGAATGAGATGCTATGGCTACAGAAAAAGGCCAAAAGATAATTACTCCCACTCCTCTCACTCATTTGTCTTGCATGTCTTGGCAAGTCACCTTATTTGGCTTTTATTTACTTTATTTATTAGCCCACACACTGCTAATTCAGGTATTAGTTGCACTCAAACATTTTCTTGGGACAAGACATTTAGAAAACCTCCATTTGGATTCACTTTGCTTCCACTAAAACCAGTAACAAACTTCCCAGGTGACAATCAAGCCAGGCTTTCAATACTTTGATTCTTGTGATATATTTATTTTTAGGACAGCCAGAGAGAACAACCCCAGAATATTTCATGAGAGCTGTTGAGCAATGTGTTGGCTCCCAAGAGTCCTTCATTTACTCCAAGTTTCTTTCTTCTACAGAATTGCCGGGATCAATTCAGTCTTCTCTGAAATCCCTGCAGCTGGCAAAACAGATGTGTATAACTACATTGTGGCATTCCTCACCCAGCCGTCTGAGCTCACTGGTAATTCCTATCACTTCAGCTAATTCTCTGTGAGCCCTGTCACCTCCTGCAAGTTGTGGGACAGAGCTAACCAATATCTTGCTTTGCTCGATGTCTTCAAAACTGCCCAAACAAGAAGTGTTTCTTCTCAGAACTCATTCCTGTTCACAGTATGAAAATAAAAGAGGGCAGAGAGTGCCATGGGAGGGCCGATGCAAAAGCCAAAGTCAGGGACTTCAACCCTTTCCTTTGCCTTCAAGGATCTTTGGCAATCCCGGGTATTGATGTGTAGTTGAATCTTCTCTCCCATGTTACCTGTTTTCCTGTGCCCTCACCATAGGTCCTACCTGCTCCACCCAAGCCACAACTAGAGACTGGATATTACAGTTCTTTGGAAAATTCTGCACAGAAGCACCTTACACTCAGTTGGTTTCACTCTACCACCAACCTTTCAATGCAGTAAGTCTGTACATACCCAGGCTGTCTTTGCACGCAAAAGAGGATGTGCCAGAAAAGATGGAAATGAAATTGCCCAGGTATGAGGTAACCGAATTCAATTCCTCTGTCTTTCTTCAGTATGCCATTTTGGACCTCCTCACTCCCACACAGATTGGTGACATGATGGTATACTCAGACACACTGACCCAAATGGATGCAGCAGTCCAGCTTGTCCAGTTCTTCCAGCAAAGTGAAGCTGAGGATGTTAAGATGATTCTGACACAGTTCACCAAGGCTGCAAGCACGGTAGGTACTACCCATGGTCCCTGCAATCTCCATTTCCATTTCCCCTGCAGATACTTGCCATCTTATGTTATTAGTTGAAAAAACAGCTTTGTAAACACTATGATTTTGAACATCAAATGTTCAAAATGATGTTGAACCTTCAAACATCTGTACACATCAGGTCCTCTCAGTGACACAGATTGCACTCTTTAGAGCACTGTCCATTTCCATTTTGAACTCACCAAAATTCTGGCCAAGAAAACCACTTACAGAGGTCTCTCCCCAGTAGCACTGCAGTTCCAACTGCCCTAGCACCAACATGTTCACCACATAATTCTGTTTCAGCGTAAGATCACAGTCCTGCCCAACGACGACATTGCTGGGCTGCTCCTGCTGCAATACCTGACCAGTATGTCTGAGAAAATGAAGACATTCACTGTCGCTGACTGGAACATCACCTTCCAAAATGAGCTGCATTTCCTGTGTCCTGTCATCAATGAATCAACCCTCATCTTCATTGTGCCACAAGATTATGACTCCTTAGTTTCTATGTAAGTCTCCTGGGCATTGCTGGAATCTCTCTTCAGCCAGTAAACAGGGCAACACTCTTTGTGGAGTCAGGTTAAAATCTGGAAGACAGATAATGTGCTGTCAGCCTGGATGGCTCTAGGCTGGGTACTTTTTCACAGCTCTTACAACTTAATGGTTTTCTCAGAAGTTTAAGATGAAGTTAGAAATCTGGGACATATAAAATCTAGTCCTTGATCCACAGATGCTGTTTGTACAACAGGGCGGGGAGTATTACAAGTCCCTTGCAGAAATGTCAAGGTGAAGGAACTGGATACAGTAACTCGGGAGAAAAGACTGTTCTTGATCTAGGTTCCAATTAGAGGAAGTTACACAGAATCCATCATCTATGTATTCATTTTTCTTGTCCACCCAGTGTTTCTGCACTTGATAACACTTACCAACACATGACCGAGTCCTCTAGAAGAGATGTAGCACTCTGGATTGCGCAGAACCTCCAGATCTTGAAAGGTAATACTGGGAAAACACGCATTCCAGCTAATAGATTCTTCCAGGAAAGCAGGGGCTCAGCTGGTAGACTCCCAGGATGTATTAAACAGCACCAGTATAGACTTGTACACAAAGGAGAGCACTAGAGGGCTGTCCAAGTGAAAGAGGGCTGTCTTTCCAACGGTACCTCACAGCAGGATGCCTTGTTGATCTCTGGTGACTGTCCCAAGATAAGATGTAAACTCCTGGAAACTATTAGGAAAAAAAAAATATTAAGAGATATCTCTGGTATCTTGACCTGATCTGAGGATCCTCATTTTTCTTTCTTATCTCTCTCTATTGCTATTGCACACTGATTTTATTTTCTCAAGGTACAAAGTCTCTTTTCTCTCTGAAAAAACACAAATCTCATTAGTCCAGCATCCTGTATCCAGCATTAATCAGGCACGGATGTCTCAGGAGGAGTAAAGGTACCCAACGACCATAATCTGGTATTTCCCTTTTACTTTTCACTGGTACCCAAGTAATCTATGGCTCAGACTTTACTTGAGCTAGAAGTGACACTGCAATGTACCAGTAAATACTCTTCTCAGTCAACTGGGATCTGAGTTTTCCACTTTTCTGCAATAGCTGTATTGTTTAAAAAGAAGGACATACTGTGGTGGGTAATTCTCTGAGAGTCACTGTGTCTTTTTCCCACTTAGACGCTCCAACTGAGTCCACTACTGAATGGATACAAGTCACCTGGAAATCCTTCTTCCACAATATAGCCCTTCAAGAAGCCATAGCAACCCTCAACAACTTTGACCCTGTATGTATGATCTCTACGCTAAGTGCATATGGGTAACTGGGGCTTTCGGAAATGTTTATCATAGAGTAGCGAGCATTAAAGGATTTCATTTCAAGATTTGTAATAGAATATATTCCCACTTCTATGCAGCAACTCCAAAAGCAGAAATAATTGTATGTTTTCAACCAGCAGAACATTGAAAGGAGCTCCAATTCTGAATGGGTACCCTCAGACAGTTAACACAAAAATACATGTCAGCGTTTTGAAACCCTTCCCAGTGCTGAAATAGCTTTGCCTGGGATCTGAGAAATAACTTCAGGATATAAGCAAACCTCTACAAATCATGACACACACACACAATTTGCAAAAAGAAAAGTGTGAAAACTGTGAAAAAAATATTTCAGCTAGTTCTAGTGAAGAGGGAATAAGTTGATCTTCAGTGGCTGACATTAGTATTTCCTAGGCCAAAATTCTGGATGTGCTGAGCATCAAGCAGCTGGTGGAATACGCTCTGAGTTCTGATGCCCTCGTCAATGTGACCACAATGCAGGATGTCCTGAATGCCCTGAGGGGTAAAAATCCCCAAATCTCAAAGCCTAAAATGAGTGAATTCCTGATGAAGTTCAATCTGGCTCTGACACAGGTATTGTAAATTCCATCATAAACATTTTCCCCTTTAAAAAGGCAGTGATTCTCAGGCACTTCATGCGTGAGGAAATCCTGCCCATGGTGCCAAGTGAAACAAGCACACTGATGAAAGGGAGTCATCATCCCCCTCACTGTGCCACCACCAAACAGCTCCCAAGTAACAGACATTTTCACTCCCCACAGGAAGGCATTGCGGGTATCAGAAATGATGAAGTAAGGATGGAAATGCTGACAATGCTCTTCACAGACCTTTCCAAGCACTTTTATAAATTTGCTGACCTTGACTATGAATTCTGGTTCCTGGAGAACCTGAGATTCCTCTTGCCCAGCATAAACACAGATCTGCTAGAGTTAATCCCAGGAGACCTCAGCTTCCCAGCCTACACGGCCATGTGAGTACCATGTGCTGAGGAGTGCTGCCTGCCAGCCTCACACCGCAGGAAACCTCTGGCAGGGGAAGCAGCACACATTTTTAGCAACTTCTTTCCCAGCGTAAGTGTTAGTGTTTCACGTGGATTTAAAAAAAAAGAAAAGTAAAAAAAAAAAAAAAGTCTCAACTTGATTTTTTGCAGTAAAGCATATTCCGGTAGAATTTTCCACATGTACATGTACTGTATCTTCCACTGCTTTGGTGTCTCCACTGCCCTCCACCCTTTTTGTTCCCTGCTCCAGAACAGCATACTCTGCATGAGATGGGTGTACGCCACTCTCCCACGCCTTATAAAGCCTGTGTCTTCTGCGCTTCTTGTTATTACCATTATTGCTGTAATGTCGTACAGTTGAGGCAAGACTTACACTACATGTGATCATAAATAATGTTATTACTTTATTTATTACAACTCTCTACAGTCTCAGGTTAATGATATCTTACTTCTTGACCCTTGCAGAGTACAAGGCCTAGATAACGTCTTTCCAGAGCTTCCACAAAACACATCCCATGCTATCTACCTCTTCATCAAAAGGATCCTGGGGTCTCAACTTACTTTTTCAGGTATTGGTCTGCTTTTGGCGATGCTCCATGGCATATTTGAATTGCAGCTGTTTGTCACATCTGTGCTAAAATTTCTGCCAACTGCCTGTCCCTCCTTGGGTCAGAGAGGAATCCACTGGCAGGAGCAAGTACAGCAGGGGGAGAAAGCCCAAAGCCTTTCAGTCATTAGGCTTCCCAGGACAGAGTACTGGCTTTCCTCTGAAACATCAAACATTGATTGCAGCTCATAATTAATGAACTAAAACACTCGGGGCATCTGTTCTCCTCCATGACGCCTCAGCACCACAGCTCTCCCAGTAACACCCTATCAGAAACCCCCTGGTACCTGCCAGAACTGCACCATAAACAGTGGCTCACTGTGTCCAAACCAGCCCCACAACCATGGGGGACCACCAGCCCTGCCTGTCCCCTACAGCTCCCCAAAGCCCTCTCCACACCAAATCCCCCACAGCCTGCAGCTGCTCAGGACTGAGGGAGAGTGTAGGTTACAGACCTGGTTTTCAGCCACGTTGTGGAGCACTGACAAAAAAGATCAGTTATCACACTCTACTGACAGACTTCTTCTTGTACTTTCTCAGAAAAGGTATTTCCTGGCACGTATGACAGCAGCCGAAGTTTCCTGGAACTTATCTTCTACAGATTTTTATATTTTGCTTCTTACAGTGACCTCACTGACTTCTACAAGGACTTTAATGGGGTAAGCACACATGTAGGTCTGACAGCACAAAATTTATAACCATTTTGTGGAAAATTTGGGGCTGTATTTCAGTTCTGGTATGACTTCAGTGACTGAAAAACATTGTCTGAAATTTTTTATTATAACCTTCAGACATAACCCTACAGTTTATAATCCTCCTATCCTTGTTCCTGCCAACACTGACACTCCAAGAATAGAAACCAAGACAAACCCATGACTATTTAGGAATCTCAAAATGAGCATTTTCTTACAAGGTTTCCACACACAGACAGACGGCTCTGTAAAAGGTATCAAAAGTTTTGAGTGTTTTTCACAAGCTGAACTTCCAGGAGGTATTATCCTCTTCCATAACTATCCCCAACGGAAGATCCTTGCCAAAGAAATCAGGAGGACTCCCTCCAGGCTTTTAGCATTAAATGCAGTTCATGATTCTTCCATGCATTTTGTATAAGTGTAATAATCAAGTAGAGGCACTTCTTAGCCCAACACTTTCCACTCCCCTGCAGAACTCATTGCCATACAGGTTTCTAATACTGCAGTAGAGTAATTTGTGTGATTAGCAACGAGAAAAGAAGGGCTATTACCTTAGTTAGCAAGACCAGCTGCTGATTAGCATTACCCTCTATGTTATTAGCATAACCCTCTGTGTTAGGATGTATTACATCTTTTATCCACTCAGGCTTTGGAAGGCTCCTTGGCACTGTGCAGCCCGTTGGGGACATTCAGGTGGCTTCAGGGCTCTGATGAGTCATTATCAGTCAGAAACATAAACAATGAACTATGTATATGGTTGAGAACTGTAATTAGCAGATAAAGCAAACAGCTTTCTAGGCTTTATTTTCTGTTGTGTTTTCCTCATTAGTATGAAGTTCTTGACCTTCTGTCTGCCAGACAAATAGGAGAGATGACAGTTCTGACTAATGCTTTTAAGAGGGAACGCCTTACTGTCCAGATTTTGGTGGAAATGGAGAAACGTTCCTTTGAGGAGCTGACTGAATTCATAAAGGAACTGAATGCTGCAGCAGAAGAGGTACAGTCAAAGCTCCCACCCCAGAGAACTGCATCCTGTTACAAGTCTCAAAAACACTAAAAATGCCACATTGGAGACAAACTCTCCTTCTTACAGCAATGTAAATTCTGGGCTCTAGACCGCTGGGTTAGAGCTCACATGCCTGGACTTTATAGAGCAGTATTCAGGCAAAGTGATCATTCTTATTTATGTTATGGGTTACACTGCAGACACCTTACTCATTTAAAAAGGTTATTTTCTCTCACAATGTTTGTTTAGTACCTTGGTTTTCCTTAAACTCGGAATTCATGATAAAACACTGGTGGCTTTCCTGAAAACTGCATCATGGGGAGAAAAGGAAACCTCTCTTGCTACTGGGCGGTTTAATCTACCTGTGGAAAGCAGTAATTGCTAAAATCAGTTTTTTTGTGCTGATTTTATTTCCAGAGGGATCTCACTATCCTTCCTGACCCCCGGAATCGTGAGCTGCTCTTCGATTTGCTTTTTAAATCTTTACCCCTCGGCACCTTTACAGCCAACGAATATGCCTTCTGGTTTGGTTCAGAGCTGCAGTTATTCCTGCCAGCTATGAAGGACAACTATCTGCAGCTCCTGCCTCTGGACATTGACTGCCAGTCTCATCAAAACCTGTGAGTCACAAGCAGCTTCCCCAAGGATGGCCAAGCTCTCGCTACCCCGTCAAACCAACAGGGTTGCTTCCTTCAGAGTATCTGACATGTTACTGCTTCTAGCGTACGGAGCTTCACAACAGTTTTGCATCAGCCAAAACCATTCATCAGATTAGCAGAAATGTCTAAGTGCTCCTTCTTTTATTTTTTAAGATGTTACCAAGGGAACAAGGAAGAAAAGGAACAGGTTGATTTAGACCAAATTAAACATTTCAGTTTTACTGACTCTAGTACTTTCAGCTCATATTTCCTAAGGGCCTGAATTTTTCCTCCAAAGGAAAAGCGCTCTCTGCAGATGTTTGGCCCATAACCTACTTCTGCTCTTGTGTCAATACAGTGTGCAAGCAATGGACAGAGTGTATGAGCATTACACAGACGAGCAGAGGCTCTCCATCCATCGCAGAATACACAACTTTCTGGAGACCTACCATAACACTCAAGGTAAGCCCACTCACACACTACTCAAGAGCTTTTCCTTTTTTCTCCCATTGTAGAATTTAATCTTTGTGCTTGGCAAATACTTCCTTGGGTTGGTTAAAACCCAAAACTCTACACAACCAGAGTGTTTTAACTGCAAAAAAGGGAAATGTGTAGACCTTCTGTGAAGTCTACTAGGATCTTGTCATTGCAATTAATTTTACATGTTAGGTCTCTTAAATGCTACAGTGATGGACAATGGTATAAGAGTCCTAACATAAATCAGACCGGCAACAGACAAGATGCTTTCTGATGTACTATGCTTGCTCCTCTCATTCTAACACCCTGTTGAATCCAGCTGAGGTGGATCTGATGTTTCTCCTGTCCCATCACTAGACAGGCTTCATTTCCAGGCTAACCAACAACTCAGGAATCTGCTGACTGGTTTACTGAATGTGGGCTCTTCTGCGTTTCAGGTGTCACCTGTTTCCCAAATGCAAACAGCAGCACATGGATAGCTGCCAACTACGGCTATTTCAGCGCCCACGCCACTCTCCAGGAGTTCTCATCCCTCAATCCAAATTTCAATGGGGTAGGTCACATACTGGAGCTGTAGGTCACACCTGAGCATTGTCAGCTCCTCTCTACATAAACACAGCTTATCCCTAACTTCTTGCCACAGCACTGACAGTGATCCCTGTTACAAAATATACAGGTGTTTTTGTGTTCCTTTTTAGATGTCAGCTCTGGAAAACCTTTCTCCAGCTCAGCTGGCACAACTAACACTGGAAACTGAGACTCTGGCTGATGAAACAAGCGTGATCACCATCATGGACAACCTACACACACCATCAGATCTTGCGAAGTTCTTTGCCACACTGAATGTCATGGCATCGGTAACTTCCCTTATTGCTCTCCAAAGCTTCTCCACCCAAACACTACAGTGACTTGAATCAACGCCCACCGTCTGATACTCTAACCCCAGCCCTGACCGTAGAAAAGAAGGGCTCATCCCACGGCTTCACCCTAGTCATCGGAGGGAAACCTGCCTGAGATGAGGCTACAGGTCAAATCCTTGGATTTCCTGTTCCTTAAAGGCCTGGGGTTGCAGCTATCTTCTGTTTTTCTGTCCAGACACCAAGCTATCCTTCCTCCCAGGATCTATACTGAGCCATAGCAGGATGTGATGGGAAGTATCAGTATAGCTGAGTATAGCTCAGGAAAAACAGACCTGCAACAAGCACTATACATTCTTTCCAAGAGCTCCCTGCTTGGGTCCTTCACTTGGTGCTACCAACTCAGTCACCTTTCTTCTCCTGCACAAAGGGAGAGATACAAAATAATTCTGAGCAATATCTTAAACTGGGGGAGGCTTAGCATGACAAATTACATGTCCACTATACTGAAAAGGTGTTGTGATTGCAGGTGGAGCTTCAGAACAGTGACCTTGCCCATCTCCTACTAAGCAGTGCCTTGCATAAAATAGCTCCTAGTCTTCCCCAAATGAAAGCTGCTGGCTTTGCTGACTGGTTCCAAGATACTCTACAAAACGTGTTGCACACAGTGAATGAGAGGATTGTTGCAGAGATACCTGTCAATATTTCATGCGACTCCTATCAGCAAATGTGAGTCACCTGCTCCATACACATTTATCTTTACTGAGCATTTCTATTTATTTATGCTGTAGATGATTTTTCAACTTTCTGGCAATATATTCACATATTCCTAAAGCAGAGGGTAATACTCCTGCTGAAAAGCAGAAGTAGCCACAGTAAAACACTCAGCATTTTCACTTGCATGTAAAATACACTGAAGCTCAACAAGATTTTAATTAGTCCAGTTGTGTGACCTTTATCTTAAGCAATTGAATCAAGTAGAGAGCATACTTTTTTAAAAATAAAAATGGCTTCATCACATAGGTAAGCTATGTTCAGTCTGATTTGAAGATACTTTGCAGTTACTTCTAAGAACCTCTCTGATAAGGTCTTGCAATAATGAATAATTATGAAAGCTGTTGAAATTTTCCTAATAGAAAAGTTTTGTTAGTGAAAAAATCTGATTTGATTAAATTAAAATACTCCCCATGACCATTCCAACATTCCCTCCTGCAGGTTAAAGGGTTTCAACAAAATCTATGCTGGCATCCCCACAGAAAACATTCCCCATGTTTTTGGTTTCTGTAAAGCCTTCTTGACATCAAAAGTGAAATCAGGTAAGGGCATAAGAAGTCTTAATTCGGAAATGTACTTTGAAAAATTTCCAGCACACTCTGGGCTTGAGAAGCAGCAGAAATTCCTGTAGTAATGTCTGAGATGCTCTTAATGACAAGAAAGTGAAAGGAAGCGTATACTTACATTGTTGCTCCAACACTATGGTCTTTTCCCTCTTTCTGATGGGATTCTCACAACTCCTCTCTTTCGGATGGCTCACTAGGAAATTTAACCATTGCTGGCCACAACATTAGGTTGCCCAATACTGTGAAAGATAAACAAGCCCTAATTTAGACAACAGCACAAAAACATTATTACTTAATAATGAAGATTCTGGTCTCTCTCATACCAACGTGACTTCAAAATATTCTGCTATCTGCAAAGTTCAATGGGAATTTGCAAGAGCACCTAGGGTTTCCAGTCAGAACATCAGGAAGGAAGATGTAGTCCCCAGCATTCCCAGTGTCATTAATTTTTTTCCAGGTCTTGCATGTGGCAGCACAACCCAAAGTACTCAGAACTGGCTGGAAGTAAATCTTGGAAATTTTAGCAAATATGCTGAGTATCAGGACTTAGTTACTTGGAACAAACACTTTGTGGGAGTAAGTATTTTTAATATTTTTTTTCCACTAGCATTCACTGTGAGAACATGATGGAATTCCACCATGAAACACACTACTTTGCCAGCATTTGCGATGCCTTTATGCTCCCCACAGCATGGGAGGTGATGGGTCATTTTCCTTAAAAAAAATACTCTGGCAACAGTGTCCAATCATCACAAATATTTTTACTGCTTTTCACTGCCCCATGGCACTGGAGGAGCCACAGTAATATTCAGAAATGGGATACTACACATCCTGATGGAAAAAGGACTTTACAAGTCCTGTAGATATTCCAGCCTTGTAGATTTGTCCTGAGCCACCTTAGAAGCACCAGCATTTACAAATCACTCTCACATGTTTAAAAAGATTGCTGTCTGCTTTGTGTCCCTTTCCACAGATGGATGTCTTGGACAAGTTATCCCCACCACAACTAGCATCCCTGACACTTTCATCCGATGCCATTAATGAGGAAGAAGAGATGTGTCAGATCCTTGCAAAACTACACAACAAACCATCAGAGGAAATCTACCAGTATTTAGACCAGTTCAACACAGAGGCAGCCCAGGTAGGGGTATTAACACTGCAAGTCCAGCGTAAACTCATGTAGTGTGGACTTCACCTATGCAGAATCTTAAAGACACCCTCAAAGATGGTTTCTGAGCTTTTGTCTCAAAGTATGAACAACTGCAACAAAGCATATCATGTACAACCTCTCATCGTGGCTGTCTGGCCCAAAGTATTCAAACACCAATATCCAAAACTTACTGGATGAATGATACTCAAAGTGCATGCTCATGGCAACACTGAGGTAGTACGTGTAGACGGTACCTTCAGTGAGCCCTGGAGTGGGTCCCTGCACCATGTTCAGGGACAGCTGCTGAGACTCTCATAGCAGACCCTTGGTGTTGGCTGCCTATTATGGCAGGTTCACAGGACACACCTAAGATGCATCTTCCCTTCTCTGGGAGTTGCTCAGAGTCATTTTCTACAATGCTATTCCCCGTGGCTTTGCACTGGAGTCCCTTTTTAATCCTGCCTTCTCACTGATGCTCTTTACTTCTCTCTTTTCAGCTAGCAATAACCACGATTAAGAATAACAATGTGAGGAAAAAGATGCTCACTCAGTTCATAGGAGACATCGAGGCAGAACTTCCAGCTTTCAGCCCTGCTGAATGGACTCGTTGGTTTGCAAGACTCGCTCTGCTACTACCAAGTGCTGACAAGGAGGACACCAAACTCTTTCTGTCCCACATTTCTGGTTGTGACAATTTCAGAGCTCTGTAAGTACACAAGGGAAGCGTCCTCTTTTCTGTGTGCAAAATAAAAAAGGGGATTGACAGGAAAAAGCAAGGAATTGCAAGGGCAGCACTGTGCTGAAGAACATCTGTGCAAGAGCCTATCATTTAAAGAAATGTGCCATCAGATACACAAAACAGCCAGGGTCAGATCCTCATTTGAGTAAAACTGTGCAAAAGCAAATAAAAACATTTGCTAATACAGTACAAAGTCAATTATAATTTCTACTAAATAGATTTTACCTCTTTGTAAAATACTGCAGCTAGGAATGGTAAAATGAAAAAATACCAGGAAGAGATGAGACGAAATAATCTGGTTAATGAAACAGATTAAGCCGAGAAATAAACTCCAAAGGGCAGCACTGGAAGGAAACTGCACAGACAGTCATGTCTGGGCCAGGCAAAGCAGGGAAGATCATGCTGCCAACAACAGCCCTGCTTTGACCCAGGAAAGACACAGGAAAACAAACAGCAGGGTTGGGCCCATAATAGGCACTTCAAATTTGGTCTTGAATTTCCCTTTTCTGGCACAATTGTATTCTTACAGGCTGGCACAGCACAGCTCTGCTTTATGCATCTGTGCAGGACTTGTGTATCTACAGCAAATGGTTCAGATCTAGCAGTTTGTACTGGCTATTCAGAAAACACTCTGAAATGAATTTGGCAACACAGGGAGTGAGGCTAATTACCCATTTCATGAGCTGCTCAGGGGTTTAACAGATTCAGGAAGCACACAAAGAGATCACTAGGGGAGGCTGTACTGTCACAGTCTCTAAGGACTTCTGACAACAGCCTAGCCAAACATCTGCACAGAGCTAATCCTGGCCTGGGGCACAGACCTCTCAAACTCCCCTTGGCAGTCCAGTCTTTCACATACAGATCACCGCCTGTAAGAAAGGAAGCAACATGCTGTTTCATAAGGAGAAAGCTTTCCCTTCCTCTTCCTTTCTTTCATTTCATGAAACTGTTTCTGCTGGAGTTTCTCTCTCCCATCTATAGTATCATGGCACCAGCTAGAAAGCAGGAATTAAATCTTTCCCATGTGATTTCCCTCCACAGCGTGTCCTCCTTGAGCCAGGCATACACGTCCCTGTTGCCCGTGAATCAGCAGGGCATCTCTAGCGCTTTGCTGACCTTCCTTGAAAGCCAACACACCATGACAGGTAACACGAGCCAAAATCTCAAATGGGTTCTCATCATTCCTGTGCACTCTAGCAAACCAGAGGGAAGTCGAGTGATGCTCTCTTGTTCTCCTGTGTTGCAGGTTCTGCGTGTGCTTTGGGACAAGAAACAAGTCTGGACTGGCTGCAAAAGAACTTGGGGGCATTCGCGTCCAATGCTCGTTATGAAGATTTCATCAGATTAATGACAGATTTCAATGGGGTTAGTTTGTTTTCTGACTCAGACCTGAGAGTTTTGCCTTTGCTCAGGTCCTGCTGTGCTACAGCTCCTTGCGTGCACAAGGCTGAGCACACTCCTAGATGATCTAATTCAATAAACAGACATTGCTCCAGCCACAGCAGAGCTCTTCTTCCCAACGCAGGGAATCCAGCCAACTCTACGGTTTAGGTCTCTGCCTGCCAGCAACATTGTACTTCTCTCTGATCAAATCCTATTGGTTTTGCAGTTCAGTGTAAGGGACAATCTCACCACTACTCAGATGGCCCACATATTTTTTGACCCTGGAGTCCTGGATGATACCAACGTGGTTGAAACCCTCCTGGTTTCCCTGGAGAGCAAGCCAGCTCTGGACATCTCTGCCTTTGTTGCCGAGTTTGTGGCCACAGCTTCTCAGGTGAGATATCAACCCTTGCATGGGGATGTTGTTTTAGCACACAGTGAACTGCAAGAATGGTGTCTTGCAAAAACTATTGGGCTTCAGCCCATATGGACCTAAAGAGTATCTTCCCTGAGCCGGTTCCCCTGTCAAGTGCTTTATTACACCCAATATTTATTGCTACAGCAAGACCTGAGAAACAGCATCAGGTCACAGCTGATTTGTGTTGTCACTTGCTTTATTTTTCAGGAAGGCTTATCATCCCTGGCAAATGTGCAAGTCAGAGATGCCATGCTCAGTGCAATCTTTCGCGAACTCCAAGGCCAGTTCCCCACTTTTAGCATCTCCCAGTACAAGGACTGGTTCCAGAACAAGCTCAGCTTGTGGCTGGGCAGTATAAACGCCTCTGCCCTTGCAGCTATCCCAAGGAACATACCTTGTAGAATATACCAAATTATGTGAGTACTTCATTGCCTGCATTCACTTTTTTTTTTCCACTTCAGCTATTGCACATAGCAAGAGAATTCCCGTTGCCCTACTTGGTCCTGTCTGAATACAAAAACAAAATTATATCATGGCTCTTAAAATCCCAGGCTCACCCTTCCTTCCTGTTTTCACTCCCAGCAGCTTCATTCTCTCACAGCTCTGGTTTCTGACTAGGGCTGTGTCATCTCTATCCAACTGCAACTTTGCCATAACAATGCTTGTTTACCAATGCAAATTCATCTAACAAAAGAAGTTTGCTTACCACTGATAGAACAGACCATGGACTGCAGAGTTCTCGTGTGCAATCACGTTAAAAACTTTTGGTGACTTCAGGCACCAAAACCAAGGCTTTACTGCTATAACGAACCTCCTGCTTTCCCTTTTCTCACAGAATGAGCGGCTTAGAGGGCAGCTTTCAACAGATGTCCCCTGCCAGCCACCAGGACGTTTACAGCTTTGCGAAGAGCTACCTGTCTGCTAAGGCTTCTCAGGGAGGTATGCTGAACCTGCACTCTCTCCTGTACCTTCTCTGCATCTCTGTCAGAAGCAGTAACATACTCACAAAATTACAGGATGCTGGGCATTTACCCATGAAAAAGACAATCCAATTAGAATTGGAAGATGTCAACTGCTTTTTGCTCTATAGCATGGAGAGACAGAGAACAAAAGCATCTGCAGAAGCAGCTGTGTTTCTCCTTAAGGCTAGGACAAGCCTTGGTGTTAATAATGGCCCCTCACTGCAGTGGCAGTTCACCAGCTGAGAACTGGACCATCATTAGTACCTCTCTGACTGCCATTACCACAATATCTGATAATCTCCCAAATTTAACATTCTGATCCCTATGCCTTTGCCAAAAGGTATGGGAATGCCATTTCTTTACCAGGTATACTTACACATCGGGCATTAGTCACTTCAGTGATGCCAGTATCACTGAGGGGTTTAGGCACCTAAACATTTTGGGTAACTCCTGTATCAGCACATTCATACTATTCCCACTGGGGCACTGAACGGCTGGTTATGTCACCCTTGAATTACACTTTGTTTAAAAGGTGGCCCATGCATTGAGAACACCAGGGGAAGCTTGGATTGGCTACAAACAAATCTGGGCTCCTTCAGCTCCTTGGCTACATACAGAGACCTGGCTGACATGAACGCAGACTTCAGCATCGTAAGTAACTCTGCAAGACAGAGCCCTGCACAAGGCCCAAATCCTGCCTGACAGCCTTTCACAGCCAGCAAACACTCCTGCCCTTAGGCAGGATCAGTAATTTTAACACTTGATTTCACAGGTTGATGCTGTGGCAGGACTCAGCCCAGAGGTACTGGCAGCTTACACGCTGGATAGCGATGTCCTGCGTGACATGGACAAAGCAGGCAAGGTCTTCAGCTCTCTAAGCTCACACACCATTGGGAATTTCATGGATGCATTCAATGCGGCTGCAAAGCAGGTAGCAACTTCACCTCCTGTCCAAGGGGCTGGAATAAAACAGTTTACACATGGAGTGCATGCTGATGTGGGAGCTGAGGTTCCAAGTGTAGAAAGAGGCCACAACTCTTAATTAGTCTGGGTCCCATCCTGGTAGGGATACAGGTTCTCTGCAATACAGCCATCCTTTAACCCAATAGGAATTTCAGTGTTGTCACAAAGACTAACAAGTCTCAGGGAAAGAATGAAGGAGTCATTGTGCAGGCATTGTATTATGGTTTCCTTGACCAAACAGTAAGAGCCCTGTATCCTTCACTACCTACAGCCATGAGCATCCTCAGAGGATCCCCCAGGATCCTGTACCCATTGGCCATGTGCTGGAGATGAGCAGGACACACTGGCAATCTGGGTACATGCACTCGTAACTGCCCAGGAAGAGGCAATCCCTGGATGGACAGTCATTGTGAACCCACATTGCAAGTGACCACACAAATCGCCAAAACTGCACACATAGCAGCAATCTTTGCATTTCCAAATTAAACTAATTACATCTTCTTGTCTTAAGAGGAGTCTCCAGCAGGGTTATCTCAGAAGTGTAGCATACTTCCTGGCCCTCAGTATGACTCCTTCTTGCCAATTGTGCACTTTTAATGTCTTTATCTTTTGGTTGAAGCGCAATCTATCTCAGCTTCCTCATGGTGACGTGAGACGATTCATCCTGGGACAGATCTTCTGTCACTTAAGCACAGTATTTGAGCTCTTCTCTACTGAGGACTATGTTGCCTGGTTCGGAGGAAGGCTCGACCTCTTCCTGAGCAGCCTCAATGCACAGAACCTCGGCTTTTTACCCAGCGACATGACATGCGACTCTCTTGCAGCCATGTAGGTATCAAGTCCATTATCATTTCAGTGACACTCTTCTTACTTTTCTCTTTGCCTGTAAAGATGGAAACTCAACCACTGGGTGAGGACAGCAGGTTCCACTAGCCCAAACGCCTAGTCCCAAACCTGAGATTCTCATTTGGTGAATACATTATGATCTTACTTGTCAGCCACTGCAGTTTGCCAGGGAGCTCAGTGGGTTCTGTCCCAGTGGCTGTGGATTACTTGTTTGTGGTTGTCTTACCCTGACTATCCATGTCCTGCAGAGTGAAGACACTGAACGAACACAAAGCCCAAGGGCCCTATGAGAATCCAGAGCACGTCTACTCCTTCATAAAGAGAGTTCTTCACTTCCAACTGCAGAACTCAGGTAACAAATGTCTGGGCTTGCTTGTGTCCAGGTATTCAGGAACACAGAAAGTTGGAAAGATTCAGCCACCACATAAAACATCTTTGATTTCAGGTGACACGCAGACCTGTTCTTTCTGCAGGAAAGAGTCATTTTATCATTTCAGCAACCTGACAGTTAATTGCCTAACCAGTGCTAGGCCTTTAGGGTCACCTGAAGTCAGCAAAGAGAAGCAGCTCTGCCTTCGGATAAGCTGCTTCCCTGGAGGATAAGTGTGCTGAATCTCCTGCTAATTCTTAATGGAGCCCTCCTCCACTCCTCAACCTGCTTCTTAGCCCTTCAGCTCACAGTTGTCAGAGAAAGGTACCATCCTCCTCTTTGGAGGACTGAAACCTCTCACATATGGCACAGAACACTGAGGTCAAAAAGCAGAAGCTGTATCAAGAATGAGACTAGAACATGCTGACATGGGAAGAA
>JAOXNO010000070.1:6639431-6655842 GCA_028565335.1 Limnodromus scolopaceus
CTTTCTCTCTGCAAGAACAAGAAGCGCAGCACAGGCCTCACACTATTGATAAGGCCAAGGGCCATGATACTATCCTCTCTATAGTGCCTACAGCTTACCTCAGCCTCAAACACTTTCCAGGGTAGCCTATAAATCAACAAACGCCCTGCATGCAGCCTGACAACAGAGAACCCCACCTCGCCTGCCACCATGGCCGCCCCCCCACAGGCCTCTCCGCGCATGCGCGCTCACCCCCGCCGCCTTCCTTTCCGGCAGTGTGGCGTTTCCCCTTTTTACGACAGTGTGGCAGCCCCACCCCCCCTCCGCTGGTTGCCGCGCTCGGCGGCGGCGCGGCCGCGATGGCGTCTCCCTTCAGCGGGGTGCTGCAGCTGACGGACCTGGATGATTATATCGGGCCCTCACAGGTGGGTGCGGGCCGGGGGCGGCGAGGACCGGCCGGGGGGGACAGGCCACGGCCCTGGGAGGGGGCGGCCCGAGCCTCCTCCCGCCCTGGGAGCCGCGGGGTGGGCCCCGCCAGCGCCGCCTGGGGAGGGTGAGGAGATGGCGCTGAGGGGAGGTGGGTGACAGCCCAAGGCCGGGACAGCGGCTCTCGACCTGGGCAGAGCCTGGCAGGGTGATGGAGGCCGCAAAGGGGCCGAGGTCGGCCCTTTCAGGCGTCCTCCCTGTCTCCTCCAGCCAGTGCGCAGGGAAGGGAGGGCAGCGACGCTGATCTGTGTAACCGGCTGAAGAGAGAAGTCTTGGCCCAGCAGCCAGTCAGTCATTCCCACCCCGATCTGGAAACTGCTCTATTAAATCTTTGATCTAGAGCCCCCCCCAAAAGAAAGTTTAAACCTCAACAAGTTTCCTTCCAGGCTGCTGATCCACACAGATGCTCATGCCAGCGCACAGGAGCAGGTGGCAGAGAGGTGGGAGTGAGCAGCAAGGACGGGTCAAGACAGTTCCTTTTGGAGTCTTGAAGCATTAGCAAAAGTACAAAATAGTAATCCTGGACCTATTTCCTGACAAGTACAGCACAAAAACTGTCCTGAAATGACATGAGTGGAGTGGGACATTGCAAATCCCATTAGCTCTCCGTGCAGTACTTGCGTTTCCTAATGAAGTTTTCATATAAATAATGTGACCCGCTTTTGTCTTTCAAGTAGAGATTGTAGTTTTACTCAGCGAGCAGAACTGAAGAATCATAATGACTTGTTCCTGGTAGTCTCTAAATTTTGCAAAATGTAGTAAAGCTGGATTAATTTAGAGGGGGACAAACTGAAAATGTTGGCAGAGCAAGGATGGTAAAGGGCAAAGAGAATCTCAGCTGCCGAAGTAGGACAAAGGAGTCATAAGGTGCCTAAACAACAAAAATCGCACAAAATGCAAAAGCACCCTTGAGAGTTCATCACAGAACAATACAGAAAACTGGAGGCAGTCCATTTGAGGTCGTCAGACTCCTTTCAGCATTAAACGAGACTTCATTGGCACTAGCCACATGTTGACTCTAGTGACCACGCCTCCATCGGTTAAAATTTGCAATGAAGAATGCAGGATCGTCTGTAAGATTTTAGAGAGGAGGACTGTGCAGGCAGACCTCCACTCCTTGCAAGGCTCCGTAAAACATAGCTTCTGTTCTTCAGAAAGAATAGCAAAATAGTCTTCTGGTTTTGGTATGATGCTGGAAAAGTGTTCCTTCTGTAAAAAAGGGGTAAGAACTTTTTGCCTTTATATTTTTCCCTTGATGGTTATAGGCACTGCAAATTAATCCAGCATATTTTAAGGGAGAGTAGGCGGCATTCGCTCTAGAACTAGCGTTTGGGTTTGATCATTCTAATTTCTTTTATATCTACCTTGTCCATACTTTGTTGCTCATCTCCTCACTTTTGGGCTTTACTTCTCTATCAGGAATGTATTAAACCTGTAAAAGTGGAAAAAAAACCTGGAAAAGCAGCAGCTAAGATCAGAATTGAAGCAGATGGAAGCTACTTTCAGATCAATCAGGTATGTATGATTTTTCTTCATTACTGTGTAAAATATCCAGAAAACATGGGTGTATTGTTAAGTATTTGAATAGTCTACAGCTATTTAATGCCTCAGAGAGGACCAGGATGTTAGAAAAATGTCACTAGTGCTGTCAGCATTCTCGTATCTTTTTTCCAAAGTCCAACTTTTTAATTGCCTGGTTTTATAAGCAGTTGTTCTGATTTTATGTCAGTCTTTTATGCTCTGAAACACTGACATCAACTAGTGATGATTTTCAGTATAAGAACATATAAACTGAGAAGTCTATTTTGCTATCAATACTTAAGTATTAGCAAGTCCTAGATTCTTTGCAACAATGTCTTTTCTTATTGCATTGTATCATACAGCAGAGCGATCACTCATTAAGAAATTCAATTAGATACTCTTAAATTTTGCTCTGATTTTTTTTTTAATATTTCAAAGTATTTGTTAAATAGCCTGCAGAATTCGTAAGCCTCCTGCTTCCAAAATTAATGTCAAGTTTTGCAGAACAATTTTCCTGTTTACACAGAAAAGGTTAACATTTCTTAGCTAACCAAGGTGGCAATTCATCTAGAAGTGCTGCTTTTAACTTTAGGCTGATGATGACCTTTTGACTTAAAAAAAAAAAGGGGGATACAGCACTTCCAAAGGAGAATCGTTTCTTATTTTAAAATTTTAATTTAATAGTCCCTAATTGCTCGGTCTGTTTCTGACTTTATTGAGAAGTGGAGGACAGTCTCGTGGGAAAACCGACTTATTCAGGTCAAATATTATGAAAAATACTTCCTTCAGTGGTGAGCCACACTCTGGCTTTGATAATGCTGCCAGACGGTTTTCCCATTGGCGTCCATGTGAGTTTTGCACACAGAAAGGTTGCAGAACACTCAGTATCAATTAAAAATGTTAGCAGCTAGTAGTCTGGTTACACAATCCGTTTGGAAGGAGTGAAATTCAAGTTCCTGTGAAGAAACAGCTCCAGAACAATTCAGTAACGTGAGCAGCATCTGCCAGAGGTGACAAAGCTCCATGCTCTCCCCGGGGCAACATTCAACACACGCTGGAGATCGGTGCTTAAAGGCTTAGGATCTCTGTGCTCTACAGTTTTGTGCTTAAAACAGCAGCTGCCATCTGTAGCATGTCAGCCACACTATCCCAGTCTTCAGCCACCCACAAGTTGAAAAACTGAGCAAGACAGACTCTATTTGCTTCTGGGATAGTATAATTTCAATGTTCTGGAGCAATGTTAGCCCACGCATTTGTGTGATAACACAAATATTGTGGCCTAAGCCACTGTATTTGATGAAAGTTATGTTCTTGGTCTTGCTCAATTTTTCCTGGAGTTCCTCAGCATATCTGCATTTTTGTGCCAAATAATCCTATTAAAAGCAGCAAAGTTCAAAGACACTTGTCTTCCTTATCATCATACTAAAAATAAAAAATACTGGTTTTTTAATGATAAACCGAGAGCATAAAAAAGGCAGCATCTTCGTTACTAAATATAGTGAAGGTGGAAAAACTGCTACCTAGTTCTACACTGTGATTGGAACTGAGTCTAATCTGTTTCTTTACAGGATGGAGGAGCACAAAAACTGGAAAAGGCTAAAATTACTCTGAACGACTGTTTAGCTTGTAGCGGCTGCATTACATCAGCAGAGAGTGTTTTAATCACTCAACAGAGCCATGAAGAGCTCTGCAAAATGCTAACTTTTAACAAGGTAAGTGGCGAGTCATGGCCATGTAGGCTGCAGAGTCTGAAAGTCTTAATAGAATGGTGTGATGTGTGTGCAGAAGCGGAAACAGTACACATAAAAATTCCTTTTGGGTATCTGGAGGATTTGAGGACGTTCTCAGTGGACTGTTGTGCTTTTCCTGATTTTTAGAAAGTAATCATGCATTTGGTAAACCTTGAAAACTACCTTTAATGTAGTCGTTTACTGACTTCAGAGTTAAGCTGGGAGATACTTTCTGATGTTCTACAGTGCTGAAAGTCCCACATTTGCCATCCTCATATTGCCTGAACAACGTTGTTGTTTGGTTTGTTTTTTCAGACTGCCGCTCCCAACGAAAAGAAATTGGTGGTGGTTTCTGTTTCACCACAGTCCAGAGCTTCACTAGCTGTGAGATGTAAAATGGGTGTTCTGGAAACAGCAAAGAAGTTGACCTCATTCTTAAAGAGTTTAGGCAAGTGGTGTTGCGTCCTGTTAATCACAGAGGGGGCTGCTGGGGTATACGTTAAGCCTAACGGCTATGAGTGTACAAGGCTGATGTGATTTAACCTCCCCATGGACTCATAATGTTTTGTAATTGGCATTAGCTAAAATGCAAACTTGGAGTGATGGAAGGAAGGAGCTTTAAATTTTACATTTGCCGTCCTCCTGTCACTTGTGCTCGTCTTAGTGTGCTGACGTGCTAGGGAAAAAGGCTCACTCTCAACTGCAGAGGTTGATACAGAATCACAGAATGATACGGGGTTGGAAGGGACCTCTGGAGATCATCTAGTCCAACCCCCCTGCCAAAGCAGATCCACCCAGAGCAGGTTGCACAGGAACATGTCCATGTGGGTTTTGAATGTCTCCAGAGACAGAGACTCCACCACCTCTCTGGGCAGCCTGTTCCAGTGCTCTGCCACCCTCAAAGTAAAGAAGTTCCTCCTCATGTTTGGATGGAACTTCTTATATTCAAGTTTGTACCCAGTTCCTCTTGTCCTGTCCCTGGGCACCACAGAAAAAAGACCGTCCCCATCCTCTTGACACCCACCCTTTAAGTATTTATAGGGTGTTGATCAGATCCCCCCCTCAGTCTTCTCCAGACTAAAAAGACCCAAGTCCCTCAGCCTTTCCTTGTAAGAGAGATGCTCCAAGAGAGATACCCATAAATAAGCTTGAATCCAGTTTGACTGGAGACTTTTTCTTGTAGTTTGCTGTATCATTCTTGTGAATTGTAACACAGCTGCTGTACTGCCTAGGTGTGCACTATGTTTTTGATACAACTTTCTCAAGAAACTTCAGCCTACTGGAGAGCCAACAAGAGTTTGTAAAACGCTTTCGAAAGCAATCTGAAGACAAAAAGGCTTTGCCGATGCTGGCTTCTGCCTGTCCAGGTATGGCATTAAATTGGTTATGAAAATAAGGAAATGGTATACGAATAGTACACTAGAACAACAAAATCAAAACAAAAAGCTAGTCAGAAAAGTTTAAATGGATAAATTTACTTAGAGGATTACTCTCCATAATACAAACAGATGCTGGTGTTAATAGCATACAATTACCTAATGATCTCTAAAATGAATCGTGTTGCATGTCCTTTGCTTTTTGTGCTGAAGTGAGGCTGAAAATGGTTATTAACGGGTATTGAGCCTGGGATTGTGGGGAGGGTGGGCAGTGCAAAGGGCTGCTTGTTATTTTTTAATTTAATTTGCCAATTACACTCTTACCAGGTTGGATTTGCTATGCAGAGAAAACCCATGGCAGTTTCATCATTCCTTATATCAGTACCACCAAGTCTCCACAGCAGGTCATGGGCTCCTTGGTCAAGGGCCACTTTGCAGAACAGCAGGTGAGGGTCTGAAGATACTGTGCTCAATGGCAGACTGCTGAAACTGAACTCTTTAAGCTGATATTTTTTTATTTTGCTACAAGTTACATATGAGAGTTTAAAGGTAAAAATTACCTTGCAGAAGCCAGCAAAGGCAGCGTCTTTCTCATTTCTATTTTAACTAATGAGAAGTTAGCGACTAGGGCAGTAACACTAAGTGCACGCTGCATGGACTGCTTAAAACCTCTGCCTGTTATTTGGGAAGGCTAGAAAAACTTATTTTTCAGTGTCTTTGTGCTCCCGTCTTGCACGTGTGTGGTATTTTCGTGTTGTTTAAAGTTGATGAACAACTTAAAATAAATTATCCTAAGACAAAAACTTCAGTCAGTGCATACGTGCAGATCATGTCTTGTCTAAAAATTACTTGCTTGTTCCCAACTTAATGTTCTGTTTCAGTTTGACTTAGTTCTGTTCTCAGTATTTAACCTTTGGAATCTTTCCAAATGTAAATTTGAAAGACTGGAGTTATACTAATAGCCTAGATTTGTCCAGTCAGAAACTTAAGCACCACTTCTGATTGTATGATTTATTGTCCATTAATGAGCAGTGGTTTAACACTTGCATTAACTAAATGCTGACATCTGCATACTTGCTACAAAAATTGGCAGCTGCTAAGAATATTTGGCACAAGACACTGAAACAATGGCCTTGAGTCAATGACTTGTTTCCTCGGCCTGTGCTTATTTCTTGGATGGTCATGAGGTTTTTGTCTGACTGCAGATCAGGGGCTGGGAATTAGTAGCTTGGAGGAAGCATATTCTCTGACTGCATAATTAGGAATTCACTTCACTGCCTGACTTTGTCTGGATCATCTGCACTAGCAAAGGGAGCTGGGGGGAAACTTGTAAAAGACCTGCTGACACTTGCTACAAACTAAAATTGGGTTTTATAAGAGAAATAATTTAATGTATATATAAATGACTATGTGTGTATGTGTATATCTAAATAAAAATAAATTTTCAGTAATAGGGGGAATATTTCCAGAGGCATGGTGGCATTAGTTTCATCATTCTCATTTGTACATGGAAAATGTCTCCCTCCAGATAGGTTTGATATTGGCCAATCCAACTGCACGGCTTTGTCTTTCTTCCAGCGCTTAACGCCTGACCAGATATACCACGTAACAGTGATGCCCTGTTATGACAAAAAGCTAGAGGCTTCAAGGCCAGACTTTTTCAACCAAGAGTACCAAACTCGTGATGTGGACTGTGTCATCACCACAGGTGAGCAGAGCCAGAGGGAGTCCAGGTAATTTCTGGAAGCCTCAGAGCAAGGCGTTTGCTAGTTTAAATAACCCTTTGTCTCTGATAGAGGACATAGGTATGGATATTGCTGTATAATTTCACTTTAATAATTGAAATCATGTTGTGGTAAAGATTGCAGATGCAGTCGGTAGATTTTGTTTTCGTTTATCCACAAAATAAGAACTTTTTCTATCTCTGGGTTCTGTTTTAGGCGAAGTGCTAAAGCTGTTGGAACAAGAAGGAGTATCTCTATCAGATGTAGATCCTGCTCCTTTGGATACCATGTAAGAACAAAATCTCATTTGCATCTTCAGTCATGTTTTTCCTCATCCAGTATTTATAGAGTTCAACAGAATTTGCCTTTCCACTACAGTTTTACACAAGACTGTATGTGTTTGCATTTGATTTCTTTTCTTGTGTCACTTGAATCAGTACAATTGTGCGTTAAAATACTTAATCTACAGAATATGATTTTGGAGAATCTACAACTAGGTTTTAGTAGTCCAAGGATTAGCAGCAGTAAATCAGCAGGATTGCTACATGACAGTCATTTACTTCAGTTACTGTTACTCACAGTGTAGCTGGTGGAATCCCACAAAAGTCTACCTGCAAACTTGGAAAAGTGAAAGAATCTAAATCGGTGATAAAAGAGTTTGCTAAAACAAAGCTTCTTATTGCACTGTGCTCAGTTTGTCTCTGTTCCTAGTTATCAGAGCTACTGTAAGGATTCCAGAATTAAAGCATAAATAAGGAATATTTAGGTCACTCAGCTAATCTGTAGGAGTCTTTATTTAAAAAAAAAAAAAAAAAAAAAAAAAAAAAGAGATCTAAAACATGTGCAAACCAGATAAGACTTTAGTTGCTTCAACTGAAAAGTAACATCTGGTTAAGTGACAACTGCACAGAGATCTAAGTGACTACGGAAACATTAAAATCACATTTTCCTCATCTAAATTGACATGCAGTGGTGGTTCTGCACTGAACGCTAAACCAAAGCATTCTTTGCTTCAGTTTAAAGAAATGTCTTTGTAGCACTTTGCACATTAATAAACAGAAAGGCTACATGTCTGGCAACCTCAAAGAATTATAAAAGACAGCTGAGCATATGGTTCAAAAATGTACGTCTCACTCAGGCACCTTAAGTTTTTTATGAGAGATTTTGATACCCCAAATACACAGCGTCTAGCATGAGTAGAATGTGACAATGGGCTGTTTTTAGCAACAAACTTCTCTTGTTTTGAAATTTGGTTTATTTCTAAATAGGCTTCAAGTCTTTCTAGTACAACAAAGGGCCATTGGCAGCATTTGCTCGAGAATTGTCTGATCAGCACGTGTGTGTGGACAGAGGCGCGAAGGGAAGTGTCTTTACATGAGGCCTGTTTCCTACATTAGTTTCAGTTGTTACAAACAGTGGTCTCTCCTGTGCTTCTGAAAAGAAGGAGAATGGGAGGTAGAGACTGTTCCCATCCAATCACTTTCATTTAAAGGATACTTAATTTTAAAAAAAAGAGACTTAAAACAATGTGTGTGCCCAGGCCCTCAGTTTCCTTCTAATACATTTCAGTGGATCAGTAAGTGTAGGTTTCACGTAACGCTTTTGCTAGCACAGATCTATTTATGCACACTTTTTTCAGGATTAATTGTCTTTTTCTGACGTAGCATATGCACAGATTGCTTTCACATCAAAAGAAAAGAGTATTCTCAGCTAAAATAAATGTCTGGTTGAGTCCCAAAAGTACAACTTCAAAAGCTGCCCATGTACACAAGTACTTCTCTTCTACCTGCTTTTTTGTTACACCACTGACACTGAGGAGAAAAAAAAAATAGTCTGAAGTGTTTGGGCTCCCTTCGGAAATGACATGATGGAAGTGTCAGTTATAACATAGAACTGAATGTCTAATTACTTGATAAAAATCTCTGGCCAACTTCTTAGGAGTACATTCTGAGCACCAGGCCTCATGCTTGTGGTGATAAAGTGCCTCTATAACCTTGTGCTCGCTTTAACATACTCAGTAAATTGACTGGTTACAAACAGCACGTATTCCTCGGAACTTGGAGCGTTCTCAGACATAGTCCAATGGCTGTTGTTCTGCTTTATCCTCCAGCACGTGGAAAAGCCCATTAAGAGGTTATTACATTTGGCAGCAAGAATGAGATCAAGTGCCAGAAATCCCGGGACTTTTGCCGGTATAACCGTTTGCTCCAGACCAGCACTGGAGCTTACTGGCAGCCTCATTTTAAGAGAGTAGCGGTACGTGAGGCCAGACACACTCAAGCGTTTTGTTAATGAAGCTCAGTTCCTGTAAACAAGATCAAATTAAAAATAGTTTCTGAGGGCGATCGCTGGCTAAAGTGTTGCCTTCTGCAGTTCTTCCAAAGCCTAAGATTTTATCTGGAAGAGGCAACGTCTTCGATTTGACTTGAAACTCTTTGGCTGGAATTCAAGTGTTTTCCCTTCTGCAGCTGTTAGGAGGAGAATGCAAGTGTCACCGCCTGATGAGTGCTTCCAAGCAGATCCCTCATCTTGTTATTCCCTCATAACAAAAGCTATTGTTGTGGCTTCCATCTGGTGAGCTATTCTCAAGAAACATCTTGACCTCTGAATAGTTGGTTGTGTTTTGGCATGTCAGTGAGATGCAATTATCTGTGCAGAACTGGAATTACAGAACTCATGTTAACGTAGTTTTTCAACACCAAAAACGTGTTGAACTCGAAGTAGGATCCTATTAAGAACAGCCATGTATGGAGCAAATGTCCTGGCATCGTTAGGTTTGTTCACCTTTGTTACTTTAACCACATCACAGCAACATAGATTTCACCTTTCTGGGCTTGTGATCATCCCACTGATACCTCCCAGAAGTGCCCTCTTGCATGCCAGCGACCACAGTTAAAAGTAGCTGGTTTCAAAAAATGTGTCATAACACAGAACTGGAGCTTTCAAGAATGAATTCTGCTTTCGTTGATGTTGCAGCAAAGCTTTAGCACTGATGAGATGTCTCTTGACTGAGACAGGATTTCTGCTAGGCTGTGTTCTCCAGGAGAAGCAGAGGTTGCACAGACTCATACCACCAACACTTTATTATCCCTCCTCCCATTTCTAAGTGTAAACCCAGGATGTTTGCAGAGATATTAAACAGAAAGCTAACAAAATACATGTCAGGTAATTGCTTTTGTAACACAAACATTCCCAAACATCTTTTTGATACGTGAAGATTAAGTCAGCAGTACCTGGGTCAGGCTTTGCTGTGGCATTTGACGGTATTTCCACTGGGCATGACCCAAAGGATGCTGGGCAGCACAGGGTTAAACCTCCTGGGCTCTGAAGCTATAAATAGTTGGTTCCCAGGAGAAAGGGAAAAGCTGGGAGCTCAAAGGGAACAGATCTTGTGGCTTCTTCTGTTGGTTTTGAGTCCCCTGGACCTTTGTGTTTGTGCTGGCTGTTTTATCAAAGGTGCCCACTAGAAGTGCTTATTTCTTCCTTTCCCCCAGGTTCAGTTGTGCTGCAGAAGAGGAGCTCACAGGCCACTCTGGAGGTGGCTCTGGGGGCTATTTGGAGCACATCTACAAGTACGCAGCCAAGGAGCTCTTTGGAATTCAAGTGGATACAATTCAGTACAAACCTTTAAAGTAAGAAGTTTAAAGTCCTACAGAAAGCACTGTTGTTATTGCAGTTCTGCTCGTGCTGTTATCTTGCTGATGGGCTGAAGCTTTCTTTGCAACGCTAAACATGTGACTTGAAGGCATGGGAATTGGCTTCTCACTCCCACAGTCGCTGAGCAATAAATCAGCCAGCACTCCAGGCAGCTTCCCCTCCGAGACTTCGAGCCCCTTCACCACCCACACACTTCATGCTGGCCTGATGGATTTTCCCAGTATCAAGTTGCAGACAATTTTTAGAGTAATTTAGAAGACAGAGCTCGCCTGAATCTGGGCTTCCTCACCTGCAATCAGGCCAGTAAAGTATATTTGTTACAAATCTAGCTATCAGAGAAAAGAAGATGTTGTGTCAGGGCTTTGGGGCTCTGTTTTAAAGACAAGAAGTCATTTGAGCTTGGGCATGGAGACTCATTCAGCTGCAATTCCTTCTAGCTTCCCAGTTATGATATTAGAGGACCGTTTGTAATGAATTATATCTCTGATCAGCAATATTTGTGTTTAGGATTCTCTGGTGTAGGAAGCACAAGAAACAGTCCCGTCTGAGTCTCAATATGAAATACTTGATAAAAATCAAATTACTCATTCTTTTATCAGGAACAGGTATTTCCAATAACTTCAGGAGTCTGGAAGCCTTCAATAAGGGTTTGCTCCCTGGTTTTATGACCCAATACAATTTAAAATTTTCCTCAGTGGCCTCACTAATGTATAAGTTGGCTGAAGCCAACTTGGAAGGCCTCTCACAATGAAACTTTTGTTCAGGCTCCATTTACTTGGCTTTTGGGGATTTATTCAACACAGGTGTTCTTCAGCAAACTCAGCTCAGGTGGCAGGTCCTCAAACGAGACTGGAAAAGGGTCAGTTCCTTCATCTGTTTTGTTTGGCTGCCAAAGAACTAGGGCAGCTTTCTTGAATAAGATTTCACAAAGAGCTTTGTTTTAGCACAGGGCTCCTTGAAGTTTAAAATAGAAGTTAATTTGGATGAGATGATTTCTCTGCTTTTGTTCCTCAGAAATAAGGACTTCCAGGAGGTGACACTAGAGAGGGATGGAGTAGTCCTGCTCCAGTTTGCTTTGGCGTATGGATTTCGAAACATACAGAACTTGGTGCAAAAGCTGAAACGAGGGAAGTCACCCTATCACTATGTTGAAGTCATGGCTTGCCCATCAGGTAAGGCTGCACAGGGATGGCACTGGTACAGTCCATAGATGTAAAAAGCTGTATGAAACTATACCTAAATTATAAGAACAGTAGGCAATTTCTCACATCCTGAATGTTGTGGCAAAGCCTTCAGACTCTTGAGATGCAATAGTCAGTGTCAGAATTTCAAAGTTGGTTGTATGTATGTTTCCTACCTAAAAGCTACTAATTCTTCAGGTTTTAAGTAATTACAGTTAAATTCCATTGCACAAATTTGCATAATTAGTGCTTTTAAGGAGGTCCTCCTGGTTTTCTGCAATATTTGGTACATGAGGATATTCTTCCTCCACAACTGACTGTTAGGCTTTTAGAGAATGCTTGCTGTAGCTGGGGAAGAAAGTCTGTTTCTACCTATTTTATTCCCTTTTCCTCTTTGTGCAATCCCTCCTTTTTCTGCCTCCTGCTTCTCTCCAACTCCGCCAGCAGAGGCTCAGGCAGCTTGAACCCAGCCTGAAGCGATGCTGAGCTGCTGCTCTGAGCAACTGTTCTATCCCCAAGGGTCCACGTGACACCCAGCCCCGAGGAGCTGCTCAGCAACAGGACACCCCCTTGGGGCAACCACACACTCAACTCACAGTCCACCTCCACCCCAACAGCAAACCCAGAACATACCCCAGGGACGTTTATCTTACCTTCAGCTGAGACTCTAGGGCTGCTCACACCAGGGTTGTGTTCTGGCCCTTTTCTGGAGGCAGGATCTGAGAGCCAGAGCGTCCAGCTTCTTCTTGCCTCCATCTCCAGGCAGTTCCCAGCCTGCCCTGGCTCACCTGGCTACAGCCTGGATTAGCCCTGGGGCACACCAGGCCAGTGAGCTCCCCTCCAGGGCTGCAGCCTATCCTGCTGGGTTAGATAACTGGGGAGTAAACCACAATTATAATGGTGTTGTCGTTTCTGTAACTGTTTGCAGGTGCAGAGTAAATTAACTGTAGTTGAGGGGTTTTTTTCTGATAAAGCCGAAGGGCTTTCTAAAACTCAGTGATGTTTTCTCGCTTTGTTGCACACAGGCTGCTTAAATGGAGGTGGTCAGATCAAACTAGATGGTGAATCCAGCAAGGACCAGCTTCAGCAGGTCGAGAGGTTGTACGAGTCCCTTAAGACTGAAATTCCCGAGAAGAACCGGACTGTAAATGCACTGTACGAGCAGTGGCTGGGGGGCGCGGGGTCAGAGAAGGCTGCGAGAGCTTTGCATACAGAGTACCACGCGGTGGAGAAAGCAAACACTGGATTTAACATCAAATGGTGAAGGACTGACGCTGTGAAGCCCAGAGACAGATACTCAGTGCCTTTTAAACTCAATTATATTTAAGATTCTCAAAAGACAGCTACAGTTCTGTGCCATCGCTGGGAGTTGGCAATTTCTGACTCTCATTAGGGATCAGAAGGTAATGTGCGTATGGGCAGGCAATATTAATTCCTACAGCTTTATAATTATCGAAGTGATGTAAATAAAAACCAAACACTACTTAAAACACGTCAAAAAATGTAGTAATGCATCCCAGCCCCTGCACAGCCTTTAACGACTAAATGGGAACTCCCTTTACCACCCTGTTCCTGCCAGAACTGGTGAATTTAAGGTACTGAAGGATGTGGGGTGCTGTAGCCTCACCAAGATGAGCTTTGTGCTACGTGACAGTATTACTGGTCCAGGCCTTGCTGTATGTCACAGCGCTAAGTTTTATGGCTGTCTCTGTTGGGACATCCTCATTTAGTTATAAATGGTCTAATTAGACCTTGGGTTCTGTTTTTCCATCTCGCTGCCCTTGAGGCCCAGCTGTAGTCTCTCTGCCCTGTCAGAGGGGGTGGGTGCCAGCAGCCTGGGATCACGTGAGGAGCATCATCTCCAGGGCTGTTTTATTGCCTGCTGAAATGTGAATTGGATGAATGCTTCAGAAGAACAAGCTAGAGTGATTTTTTTTTTCCCCTTTAATTACAACGATTGTCTCTAACTGTGGGCAATTACATCTCTCTTTCTCTCCCTAAATACACAGTGGAGAGAGTCACAGAATTGTCACATCCACCCCATCCTCGACAGCCACTTACTGATGGATAATATCCTTAAATTCAGAGAAAGCAATTTTTTTACAGTGTTTCAAGTAAGAATTTATTGCCAGCTTTCTTTCCAAGGAAGGACAAAGTCCTTGGTGCCTCTGAAAGGTGTTACTTTACCAGAGTTAATGGAAAGGGGGCTGTGAGATGTCATCGTTACAACAAGCAGTTTAGCAGACCAATCCCGGAGGTTAGCAATGACGCATCTGGTTGAACGCAGCGTGTTACCGTGCCTTGCCAGAAGACAGATGGATGTGAAACAGATTGGGTCTGTTGTTACTGGAGGTGACGTGTGCTTGTCTTGCTGTCTGGATTTCTACATACGGGTATTTTCGGAACTATTCAGAGAAAAAAAACCTGAATGAATAACTCTCTTTTGGTCTATTTAATGAGAATATCTTTTTTTTTTTTCCTGGAGTTACAATGGGCACGGGAAGGGGAAGGCAGCAGTGGGAGGATTTGCAGCTCTACCTGAACCCGAGAGGAAGGGACACGGGCAGATGTGGAACCTCTCCTTGTGACTGCTGTGGCTGTGAGTGAACACGAACCGAAGAATCGCGTTAATTGAATCACTTCAATTATTTCTCCTTTTTCCAGTTCCTGGTGTGTGAGGAGGAAGGACTGTGCAGAAAATAGAGTTAAGTGGACGAGAACTGAAAACAAAGCTGCCGCATTGCTTTGTCCTTCAGAGTAAACACAGATGGAGGCGGTTACGGCACATAGCCCAGGCTGAAACCTTGCCCAGACCCTCCTCAAAGATGACCCCCACCCAGTTACTGCCCCCCCCTGAGCCCAGGGCTGTCACAAGCAGAGCTCTCAGACCTTGAGCTGCCTCTTGTGACGGCTGCTCTGGCAGTACTTGCCCGTGTCCTTCTCAAAGCCTCCTCCACTCTTTTCTTAAAAGTAAACCAACAGTGTAAAAGGCATTTTTAAAATGGTTTTAATTAAAAGCTTTACATTTTTCAGGTGTTGCTGATCAATTAGTGAATTCACAGTGTTCATAAGGCAAGAATCTCCCACTGCTTCCCCCTCCCCACCCTATTTGTTTTACAAGCAGGTGGGTAGTTCCAGCGAGTGCCCTTTCCTGTGCATAGATTTGTATCACACAGTGTTGTGCTAAACCAGGGCGTTTTCATCTACAGCAGGAGACACCGCGGCTAATGCAAAGTCAGTCCAAATGAAGTGCTGAGACCACAAAGATCAGTGCAAGAGAAACCCATTCTGTTTCCGTTGACGACATGCACATCAGGCCAGAAGCGCACAAATAAATAAATTAAATGTAGATTGATCACTTGGGGGGGGGTGGGCAGGTACCAACACGTACCCTGCTAAAGCCATCAAAGGGCTCTCCACTCAGAACACCCCGAGACCTCGGCTCCTACAGATGCTCCTGGGTGTCTGTTCTTGCCGTGGTATCACAACCAGCTTGAACTCCTCCCAGCCTTTCAGCTGCCGTCAATGTGAGCAGACCCGCTGCTGGTTCAGGAACCCTCCCCAAAGATCACACACATACACGGGTGCAGCTCTGCTCCCAGTATAAATAAAATTCCAGAGGAACACCCATGTAACATGGACAGACCGTACCATTACATTTAAATTGAGTAACTTCAAGGCAATAGTACCGAGGGAACTTGTGCAGCAGGATTAATTCTTCCCCCCCTGTGGAGGAGAGTAAATTCTAACACTATAACTAAAAAAAGGGGAAAAAAGGAAAACCTTAGTCTATTCCTAGCAAGGGAAGAAACGGGCACAAGCCAGGCGTCAGTAGCAATGGATGCAGTTCACAGTCCACACATGAAAGATCCTGAAGTCAACTCTATTCCAGTGTTAGGAGCTACAAAATTCATAATCAACACTTTAAAATGACAACATAGGGGAAAGGATTATGGCACCAACCCTGCTGCTGCGCTGTGTTTTCATTGGAACCACGCAGAACTCGGCAACACCAAGGCAGCCACACGCACTTGAGGTGAAGAAGAAACCAGAGACGTGCGATTGTCCCACACGGAGCAACCGGCCCAAGCCCAGACCCTTCGGAGGGATTTCCACAGCTATTTACAGCAGTACCATCAAGCCCTACGAACCATCAAGCTACCATCAAGCCCCCAAAACCAAAAACGACTTTACTGGTTTTGTAATGCACCTCCCCACCACCTGCCAATAAAAGATTTGCACATTTCTCAGACTTAAAAATAAAATAAAATACAGTACTGATTTTGCACCAACTGAAGGCTGAAGGGGCTGAAGAGCCCCAGCTGCTCCCCAGCTCTTCTTCTAAAGAAAAGGCAACAGAAAGGGAAGTTTCAGCCAAATTTTCCAGTTTTCTATCGAGGGAAAAAAAAAAAAAAAAGCAGCAGCAATAGATGCCCAACAGCACCTTGTTGTTTGCTGCCTGAAAACTGTCACACCTTGAGAGTATTTTACAAAGCCAGCAGGTTAGAGCTCACGTTCCTCCAGGCCTGAACGTCACCTGCGCATACTCTGCGCGGTGTGAGGGGTTTGGATGGCTCCCAGAAGTCAGCGACTGCGTTACAAATCCCTACGCGATTTTCCTGTGTTGGCCTACCGTGAAAATAGGGGGAAAAGGGGAGAAAAAAATACCCAAACCCCAGCAGTGAGGGTTTCTATTAGCCCAGGTCTGGAGTCAATAGGTACTGCCGAACGCCAGTGAAAACACCAATTCTCTTCTC
>JAOXNO010000070.1:6660931-6672566 GCA_028565335.1 Limnodromus scolopaceus
TCTTCTTTCGAAGACAAAACACAATTGTAACAAGACCTTGAATAAAGCCCCAGAGGATCTCAAAGTGCCACCCACTCCCCCCCAGGATTAGGTAGAAAAACACTTCCCAGTTGGTTGACTTCAATTACTAGTAAAAAATAAAAAAAAATTGTGAGATAAAGAAGCCCCCTTCTTGCAGACCATCCCACCGATGCTCGATTTACAGCTGTTATGATTTATTTGCTCATTTGTCAAACAGCCATGCGTACAGTCACGCTCCGTTGTAGCAGCACAGCGTTCAAGTTAAGGAGGCAGTAAAGTTTTAGGTACCACTTTTCTTTCTGAACCACATAAAAATTTACCTTTTTTAAAGCAAATAAAGAAATGGTGCTACACCAAATCCCGCTCATACACTGCCATTCAGCCCGTTCGTTAGAACAGCAGACCAAAGCCACCCTGGTGACACCCGGGCGGTTACGGACTCCACGGTGGCATTACTTACCAACACGCACTGGGGAGAGGGGGAGAAACTGGAACCAAAATAATTTTAATCTTTTGTTAGTTTCATCCGCAAAACATTTGTTTGAAAATGTCCTGTACTTGAGCAGAGCTGCAGTACGCAGCCGAGACCAAGAAACAAGGAAGAAAATAGGATTAGGAGGAAGAAAAAAGGCAGATGCTGAGCCCACGAGGCTGGGTCCTACCACCCTTCCCTCGCATCTCTCTTGTTTAAAGCCACTGAGCTGGAGGATGGGAAGTGCAGGAAGGGGGTGACCCACTCACTGAAAATCTGGATTTATCTTCCCCCGAAGTTTACCCTGTTCATCCACTTCGACACGCTGTTCCCCGTGAGAAAGGCAGCCTGAGGGGGAGCTCCCTCCCTGCAGTTTTCAAGCTGGCTGCAGAGTGGGGTCTCACAGCACAACTCCAAGAACAGGGATGGCTTTTAAGCCCCATGGACCAACCAAGAACAAGAAACGTTCCACTCTAATGTGGTTTCTCAGGGGGTCCGAGATCTGAGCCCTGTTCAATCTGGCAATATGTGGACACCCTCAGCGCTTATACCACCACTGTGGCCTTTCTAGCAGAGGCTGGCCCAGGCAGAGGCTGCAGGGTGGGAGATCAACCCCAGCAGCACAGAGCATCTGCTGTGAGCCAGGCCCCTCAGCTGGAGTCCCCCAGGCCCAGTGCAGGGACCTCCAGTGCTCCCCACAACAGCCGCTCTCTCTCTGGGGAACGGCGCCCAGCCGAGAAATGCTCATTTGCCACGTTACTCACGGCAAGGTACAAAGCAGCCGCTCTGGCTATCGGCAGCGAGGCATCTGTTGGAGGAGTCTCATCGCTGCTCAGCTGTTAGACACGCAGTTAGTCACCAGGTAAGGGGTTTCTTCTCAGGGTTTTGAACCAGCAGACAGATCCCTTCTTCGTTTGCGTGGTACTAATACAAGTAACATCCAGCTCACACTTAAGAGCAGTAAGCAGCTACATGCAAACAGGCTGACGCTAAGAGCGAAAGGGTTAAGCAACAGTGCAGTCTGGAAGCCAGAGACACTGCCTGGAAAAGTTACTGCAGTCCACCACGAGGGAAGTCAGAGAGAAGAGGAAAGCCGGACAGTCCGCGTGTGCCACTCCCCAGTACCCTGCCTATTTCACAAACGAAGCCCTGAACTGGTGGTGGCAGAGCAGGTCTGTCACCGAGAACTGGTTTTAGTGGAGCCAGAAGCAACAGACGGTTTAGGCAGCAGCATGGAAGCAAAGTTCAAATTTTCAGCTGACAACGCAGTTTCTGCATTTTGTCTGTTTTAAATGAAGACTTCTTGGGCCCCAGCCCCACTGTCTGCATTCGCATCTGGCTCCTACAAAAATAACAGGAGCTTCTTCCTAAACCTCAAGGTTTGACCCTTCCCCACCCAGACTTTGAGCCACGTACCAACACTTGTAAAATGATCTGCATGTGACACATGTGACAGTTTGAGAGCCAGCAACAGAAGGATAAATATTCTTCATCATAATATAAATATGCTGTAGAAGATCTCAGCAAGGGCAAAGTGCTTTTTTTTCTTAATTAAAACAAAAATAAAAACCTAAATAGGACTTTCTCAACCACAACAGAAGATTCAACTCTAAAATATCTGAATAGTCTAAATTACACTTAAACCGACATTAAAGTGATCCAGGCAGAGTGCTCAGTCCTTCGGGACTCGGAAGTTGTCCTTCTCTTTCCTGATGGCCCCCATTGTTCGGATGGGGTCGGTCTCCCCCGCGTGCTGCTGAACCGTCTTCTCCCTGCCAGGAGGGAACACCAGGGACAGCAAATGCAGAGACTGCAAGATGAAATCTCATCTATGAAGCCACTACTGACACCTTTCACCTGCATCAAGGGGAAACGTTGCACTTAAAGACCAAAGACTCAGGGCTCTGGCACAGGCTTATCAGCTCCGCTGGTTTAAGCACTGGCAAGAGGAAATTGCAAACACTCTTATGCCTTGAACAGCGTCTTTTGCTGCGCCCGTCTGCCAAACGCTGCTTGATGAAGGGACGTAATTACCCAACGAAGCTTGTTCTGCCTCTTGAGTCAGGGCGCTCAGCGCTGGCAGAGACGCTCATCACAACCCTCCAAATTTCACTGTAGCAAGCTTCTGCCACGACAGCAAGTGTATTTTAAGGAGGGTCTTGAGGGCATCAGAACAGGAATAGGCGAGGCAGTTACGGCTCTTTTTTTGGAGACCTCCTCCTTCCCACATCCCCCCTCCAAACACAAGGACCATCCCCACACCCACATTTCCTCCATACCTCACTCGCATGAAGGGGTTGTACGTAAACTCTTCTGCAATGGTGGAGGGTATGGTGGGCTCACCACTGTCATACTTTGCCTGTAACAAGGGAGAGACTTCTGCTTAAGAAAGAATGTTTTGGTGAATGAGAGATGTCCTGTATATTAACCATGTGGAGTCAGAGCTGCACCCAACTGCCTGGGCTGCTCCTCAGGCCAGGCCCTTCCCAGGGCCATCCACACAGACGGACAGACAAGACTGAGGTACACACAGAGAGACTTGGGACAGAGCTGAGCCTCCCAGACAGACGTGGGCATCAGCCTGTAATTATACCAAGAAGTTTCTAGGGAGGGTCACATCTCCACCAGACAGCAAACACACACACACTGGGCCACACACAAACCCTACTCCCCAACACATCAGTCCCCTGGTCATACAATATACTGCAGCTCCTGGCTCTTAACTCCCTTCCCTCAGCCTCTCTTTCTCCCCAACACTGCTTCCCCTCCTCTAACTCCTCAGGGAGGCTCTGGCTCCATGGAAGCATCAAGTCTAAGGAAAGGATGAACCAGCTTACCTTGGCCCAAGCAAGCTTTTCCTGGATATTGACATTATTGGGTTCAACGTGTCGAGCAAACTTGAGATTGTTGATCGTGTATTCGTGACCGCAGTAAACTTTCTAGGAGGAGAAAGGAAAAGTGACACCAGGTAACTCTGAAGGTACAGAGGTGGAATGCCAGGTACCATCATCAATGTCATGGTACAGCAGGAACAACAGAAGCAACCCTCCGGGACACATGACACTCTACCCTGGAGACATGCACAGGAGAAGTGCCAGGAGTTATCAGCCAGTGCTATCTGCCAATTTAAGGGCAAGTCTGATGAAAGAGCCCAGACATCCCAGCTCACTAGTCTCAGTTCTAATAACCAGCCCCTACTCTTTCCCAAAAAACACAAGCATATTTGGGGTAGGCATTTCCTTCACAGAGGACTCTGGCTATCCAGCATCAAAGACAATTCCTGATTTAATCATTCGTTCCTTCAACATATGAGAAATTCTCTCTTTGAACAACAGTATTATTAGGAAGACAGTTTCTTTGATGTCTGCAGTAGTTTCTGGTCAGTTAACTTAACAAAAGGAGAGGTCCGTACCGTCTGGGGGTCCAAGCTGCCCAAAATCTCAATCAGCGCTCTGTACATTTCCTCCGGGGTTCCCTCGAAGAATTTCCCACAACCAGCCACAAACAGCGTGTCACCTGCAAGGGAGGGGTGACACGGCATCAGGACCAGACAAGGCTCCTCACACCAAAGCGTGAGCACACACGGTCCCCGAGGGCTCGGTCCTGCCATTGCTGTCCTCGCTGCAGCTCACCAGCAGGGACAGGGAGAGCCAGGCTACGCTTGCTGCCCCACATGGGCTCAGTGACACATAAACCTATGCAGCAAATGCGACTTCTAACGCAGGAAACCCCACAGCCTCGCCAGGCAAACCATGCCAGCACTTCCCTATCTGTGGCCAGCCTGCTGTCCCCTCTTGTCCTTTCTAGAGTGGACAAGGAACACTTGTTCTCTTCACCGTGAAGCTGAACAAAAATGAGTCGCCTCTGCATTTTCTACCCAGTGTTCCCTAAAATTTTGCTTAAGCCGTTACTTCTTCCATGCAGCAGCTGGTGCAAGCTCTGGAGAACACCCATCAGGAGAGGGATGACATGGCAGCCTGGGGAGATTGGGTGCAGTCTGAGGGAAGGGGAACCCTGCTCTCCAAAACAAGATCCAGAACCTGGCTACCAGAGATGGAGCCCTTTCTTACTGCCCTATTTCCTCCTCTCTCAGTTTTGTTACAGACATGAGTACAAACATATGGAAAAGCAACAGTTTTTGGAATCAGCCACAGTTTGGCCTGAGACAATAAACCAACAGCTCTCGTTTCAAGGGAGAAAATGCCAGATGTAGGACTCATCCAGGGCTAGCTCTTGATGTTGCTTGCAGGGTGTCCAGCAACGGTTTGCAAACGCAGAGAGGTTTCACCAGTTTCATCTACAACTACTACTTGGTAGCACTTGGTAAGGGGGCAAGATGTGGACGGTAACCGGCTGCACGGGCAGTAAGGGATGGATGCACATCCAGAGTCAGGAGCACACAGGCAGAGGGGGAGCTTATTTCTTTGCAACACAGACTGCCGGCAAGGTAACCTCCCAACTCCTCACCTGTAAAAACAGCAGGTGGCTCGGAGCTATTTGGCTTAGTCACATAATAACAGATGTGTCCAGAAGTGTGACACGGCGTACAGAGGCATTTCACATTAAGAGATCCCACCTGAGAAGAAGGCAGAAGACTAGAGCTTAAGCTACCGTTTGCTAGCATTTGTACGGTTAGAAAAGAATCGCAACTATTACATTGGTCTAGCAGTCCTACAGGCAAATTCTCACATAGCTGGGCAGTAAACATCAGCTCTGCTCCTGGGAGAGTCCAGCAAAAGAGTTTTATGGCAGGAACTTGGAAGGGAGCTGTTTCCTCCTAGCAGGTGTTGTGACAAAGAGAAATGCCAGATTCTTTCATTTACATGCAGAGTGACTCGGCGTCTGGTTGGCAGCAAGAGCAAACAGATCCAGAGCAACATAAAATCCTAAACAAAGTTAATCAAGTGTAAAAAGCTCCAAACAAAAATGAAGCCAAAGGGAAGAGGTGGATAATGCTCACGAAAAGGGAAGGATTAAACACATTCACGAGGCCAAGGAGATGTTTCCCCCACAGCCCTAATTTGTACACCTTCCCATGTATTTCTCTACTCATTTCTTTACTGCTGCCCCCCCCAAAGTGCACCTCAAGACTAGCAGTGACATTCATGCCAGCCTGCACATTTCACAGCAGTTCATGTCATCTGCCAGCTCGTCTGTAAACAAACAGGTAGGTTCCAACAAGTTTTGCTGCTTTAGCTCTGGAAAAGCAATGCAGGCAGGTAGCACTGCTGGCCCACTTCTTCTTCACCCCCTATTCCAGCCTTCGTTCAGAGAGGACCACTGGCATTTGTTCACTGCTAACTAGGCTCTATGCAGAGCACAAGCCCTATCCTTTCACACGTGGGTTCTGACCACCCCAGGTAAGGCAGCTGTCCAGAAGCACATGGACACCCAGAAATGCAGGTGTCTGAGCCGTGCCAGTGTTCTCATCAATGAAGTATCACCGGCCAAATCAAGACAGAGGAGCTATGGTTCACTGGGCTGGAAAAGGGCAAAAGCTACACTTAAACTATCAACTACATCCAAGAGATGTTGACAAGAAAAAAGCTGCAACCACAATATTAACTCGGGTTGGATCACACTGGTCCAGCTCTAAACCTGTGACACAAACAGGAGATGCCCCCAGCTGAGTCCTGCAGCTCACTCCCTTTACCTTGAGTGAAGTAAGGTGAGACACTTTCTGTGTCAGTGCTCCAACTCTGCTGTCTCCCCCATACACACGCAACCCCGTCTCCATCTTTACCAGCTTCTCATTTCCTCCAGCATGGTCCCTGGAAGGTCAGAAAAATGGTTTTAGGTAGGGATGAAGACAAATCCATCTTAACTCCTATTGCAATGGTAACCTCCAGGTGATCATTTCTGATCTACTATTCTCCCAGTATCTAACATTGTCCTCGTATCAAAAGATATGCCACATTAACACGAGTGGGTATCATTTCTCCAGTAAACAGGGCAGTAACAGAGGGGATCAACACCCCCCCCAAGTTCATGCCTATTTGGAAAACACCAGCCTTAGGGGCTCACAGTCAACTCTCCAGTAACTACAGGAAGAGTTTGGGATAACTAGGATATGTGTAGTTCGGTGTCCCACAAGACACTGTGGAGTAGGCATACAGATGTCCAAACAGTTCAGCATTCGCTGCAGTGCTGGTCCTGCCAGATTAGGGCTGACTCTCCAGCCACACAGGTGGCTCCACTATGACCCACAGGAGAGGTTACTCAAGTTCAGCACTGCAAAACTGCAAAACATTCATCTTTACATCCCTGGCAGACTGAATCAGCAACGCAGGTAATCCTCCCGCAAGTGCTGACTGTGAGCAGCATGCCTTACAGGCATGTCCTAACACCTCAGTGTGAGAGTGCTCCTTCCCACGCTCCGCAGCTACTTTCACACACATTTATTTCACTGGCCACCTGGAAGAAGTCAGCATTTTAAAGGTTAAAGGCACTGACACCCAGAGCTTGCAGTCTAGACAATACATCTGATCATAGCAAGCCGAAGGGAACACTTCCTGAGCTCTGATCCTTCTCCTCAGACCTAAGCTCCTGCTTAGAGAAGACCAGCTTGATCCAGAAAAGCAACAATTCTTGTGTTTATGCAGAGGGAAGAGGGATCCCACTACAGCAGACAGTTACCAGTGATGATGGGTGGTCAGGACAGTGGTCAGCTTCACGCCGTGCTTTTTGACTGCATCCAAAACCTGCAGGCACAGGGCACAGCAAGAGCATTACAACTCACACGAAATGACTTAACAGCACCTGGCATAAGTGCTGGACTTGACCGCTCCAAGGTTTGAAAGCACCACGGCAGCAACCACACAGAGAGCTCATCCCTCTCCAAGTCATAGTTACAGATCAGGATACGAGGACTCTGATCCAGTTAGCCATGACTAAGCCCTCAGTCCCATTTCCTCTTTTCTGCACTAGATCAAACTAAGGACAAAAAACCAAAATCAGGTCAATAACCCTTGAAGTCAGGGACAAGCTGCCTGAGCCCAGAAGCACAGAAGAGTCCTCACAGAAGAGTCTGTGAAGCCCTGTCTGTACCTATGCATGGCCAGTATTTCCTGCCTTTCCCCCATGCCTGAGTCAGCATGTGACTAATTCTGTCATGGATGTGGCAACCTGGAAGGATCTCCCAGGCCCGCAGCAGTGAGCACCCCGCTCACAAGAGCGGGGGACATAGTTACCTTCTGGGGGTTCACCGGATCAACTATTGCAGCCTCCTTCGTTTCCTCATCGATGAGGAGGTACATGTAGTTGTCTGTGAGGGCTGGGAGTAATTCCACCTTCATGTCGGCTTGTGTGACCGTCTTCGACTTCCTCTGCTCGTGTTCTGTGTGCAGGAAGACAGCTCGCAGCTGCGCTGGACCTGGGGACCCCAAAACAGTCAAACTGCAGGTTAGCCCAGGGAGGGGAACACGTGGGACAGAGCACAGCAGGTCCCCCAGCCCATGGCCCAAGAGGAAGGGTATGGACAGCCCAACCTGCCTCCTTCAGAGGAAGAGGAAAGAGGCCACCACAGCACAAAGGTTTATTGCCTGGCTGTGTCACCTGGTGGCCCACAGCACGGGAGGCTCCTGGTGCCCTACAGCTGCACCAAAGAGAGACGAGACACTGTGCTGCCGGAGATGTGCTCACGCAGGGAAAGCGCTGTACCTTGACTGGAGAGAAGATTTCAAGGGGCAGGAAAGCAGAACGGAGAGGGAACAGCCGGACAAAGGTCAGTATGGGACAGTGACTTTGCAAAACAAAAAAGCACAAAAGGCCACATCACAGCCAAAAGACAAAAAAGGAGGGAGGAAAAAAAAAAAAGAGGAGAAATACAGAAATACACCCATTGCTACAACAGAAATATCTGGTTTGTTACTTGGGGAAATCACATCCTGCATGGAGAGAAGACAGGCTCTCTACATGGTAGAGCAGTCTCCCTGCCTGGCCAGGTACCAGGCACACACTGCGGGCAGGTCTCTTGCTCATGGGATACCTTGATGCAACAGTAGAGCTTCCCTGTTTGCTTTTGGTTAAATGTTTAATCAGATCCAAGAAGCAAATCTAATTCCAGATGCAAATAGCCTGGGCTCCATTGTTCAACTCACAGATAGGCAGTTCTTAAAGAAGCAACCAAGCTCTAAGAGGCTCTGTCATTAAAAAAATAAAAAAAAAAAAAAAAAGAAGAGAAACAAGGAGGACAAGGTCTTCCATTGCTGGTGCCTTGCAACACAGGCCTGGGTCATATACATGCAGGGAAAGAGACGTCAAGTCTCTACAAGTTGGGAATCAGTTGTCTTAATGCCCAAGGCCCTCACACACCACTGAAGGTGACTCTGTTGGTCCAAACTGTGCTGGCTAAGTTGCTGTTTCATTTTGCACCACAGACTCTCTCCCCAAGCTCAGCGCTTGGTCACCTCCATCAGTGCCAAAGGGAGGGGTCACCAGGCTCCTAATCAGCCTGCCCCACTCTCCCAAAACAGGTCAGTCCTGCCCACCCCTGATAAGAGCCTGCTTTGGAGAGAAAAGGCCCCAGAGACTGGCTGTGGCCAACACAAACAGTCCCCCTGCAACTCCACAGACCCACGGGGCCATCAAGGCTGTGAAACCAAGATCCAAGTTCCAACCAGGGCACGGAGTTGCTGCAAACCCAGCCCCAGGGCAGCAGGAGCTCTAAGACCCCTCTGCCACAACTGTCTGGCTCAGAACTTTTTCCCCTTCTACCTTCACCCATCTCACTTGCTTATGAGGGCAGGGAGATGGTAGTAAAATTAAACAGGGATGCAAAGAAACCCCCAAGGCACGACAGGGTAGGCATGCACTGGGTATTTGATGGTGAAGTACTGAGAAAAGCATCCATACCTGCCGAGTGTTCCTCTGGAACAGAAGAGTCCTTTCAAAAAAAGAGCAAAACAAAACAAAAAAATCCCTTACTATTCCTTGATAGGAAAAAAAAATCCATTGCTCTTTAACTGTTCCTTAACATGAAGCACTTTTTGGATGCCATCCGTCCCAAGAGCTATATATACTGCATGTTTGTTAGCATGCTAGACACTAACTAGGAAAAAAAAAATCCCCAAACGAAATAAAGGAAAACACAACCTTAACTTCAAGTCAAAGGAATTATTCACATACTTAAAATGCTTTCTTCCTATGAACCATTTCTAACCTTGGCCATCATCCCAAAGCCTCTTTAGATCCCAAAGCATGTTTAGTTCACAATTCTTGCAAAACAAACAAACAAACAAGCAAGCTCCACCGCGTAAGGAAATGTTTTCTAAAATGTAATTTAAACAAAGGAATGAGAAAACGTCCACTAAGTATGAAACTAATTCTGAATTCCCATCTGCAGCTGAGCGGCACCTTTCCAGCCTGCCCCCTTGGCGAGCAGACCGGAGACGCTCTCTCTCACGCACGCCCAGCACTGCTCCTACAAGAAGGACGTTCTCAGAGCCAGTTCTGCTCAAGGGAGCTCCCCAAGCGATACGTAAGCCCTGGCCTGGCCCAGGCCTAACAGAGATGGCTTCAGGATCGCTCTAACGCACCCGGTGTCTGCTCCAAAATGCCCAATGACTTCATTTTCACTACGTTTTCTCTCTCACATCCCTCCTGACGTCACACCTGAAGCAGAGAGGACTGGGGAGAGCAGAACACCAGCAGGTTTTGAATCACACGCTTCAGCTTTCTGGAACGGTTCATTATTGCAGCTCGAGTCACCGAGAGGAAAGGGTTTGCAGGTGGGAAGCGTTAATGTTATCATATAAACGCACACGTGCTGGAGACTGGAGACAAGCAGGCAGTAGCACAGTGTAAGAAGCAGGTTCCCTCAGAAAATGGGTGCTTCTTACATTTAATCTTTAGCATTTTTACTCTCTTTCTTACAGAGAAGAGTGGAAAATTCCTACTTCAAACACGGCTGTCACTCAAAAATGCCTGCACGCACATACCCAGATGAACATCCCTGTTTTGCCTCATAAGAAAAAACACTACAGCTGCTCTTTATGTACTCTGCACACAGATATTTTTTAGATACGCAGCGAGTTTGTGGCTCCACACAATACCAAGTGTGTTGGTCCACAAACCCGGGGCAACTCCCACTCCCACTTGACTTGCCCACCTGGCACACACTGCCAGCATCACAGCCGGGTCCAGGCAGTGTGGGCAGGACACACAGCCACCCACCGGGGGAGCAAAGCCCGCGTGGAAGGCACAGCACCCACCCTGCAACCCTGGGGAACTCAGGAGCTGCTCGTAACTCGGTTTGACATATTTGTTCCCAAGGTAACATCGAGGTTTCCATGTCTGGCAGTTAGCTCCAGTGGAGTCTCGGGTTGTTAAGGCCAGGTCTTAGAATTGGAGCGATGCAAAAGGCTTCCCAGGGATGCTGTGACGCTAAAGCCCAAGCTCCAGTCTCAGGAGACACTTTCAGAATTTAGGCCCCACATTTAAATGCAGCGCTTACACAGTTCTGGTTTTTGTTTTGGTTTCTGCTTACATTACCAATGTGTTCTGCCATCCATCAGATCCAGTTTAAACACCAGCCCCTGTCCCCCCAAGCCCTCCTCCCATAGCAATAACCAGCACTTTGGCAGCCCAGAAACTCCCCGGGAGCCTCCCAGATGGGTTATCGATGCGAAAAGCCACCGACAGAGCCGAGGCTCCAGCCGAGCAGATACTGACCTACTTGGGGCTGTGAGTCAGCTTAAAAACCTCGGCGCACCCCTGAGCCGGGAAACGAGAAGAGAAAAAAAACCACCGTCAAACTTCCGAGCCGCCAGCGGGGCTGAACCCCGCCGCCGCCCCCAGGGCCGGGTGCCTGCAGCCGCCCCAGCTCCCTGCACCTCCCGGTTCTGCGGGGGCACAGCGCGCCCCCCAACCCCGGGTCTCTGCTGCACGGGGGGGGGAGCACCGCACACCGCCCCGGGCCCGTCCCGTCCCCGCTGCAAGGGGGTCACCGCACAGACCCCAGCCCCGCTGCAAGGGGACATCCCCACCGCGCCCCACGCCCCGGTCCCGCTGCTCGGGGGGACGCGGCCCGGCCCCCCCGCGCCCCTGCCCGGCGGCAGAGGAGGCGCTGCCCGTCCCCGCGGGTCCTACCGCGGTACAGCCCCGGCGCCGGGCGAAGCCGCGCCGCCCGCCCCACGTACCGGC
>JAOXNO010000070.1:6672700-6715112 GCA_028565335.1 Limnodromus scolopaceus
GGGGAGGCGGGCGGCGGAGGCGGCCGGCAGGGCCCGGCCCCGGCCCTGGCCCTGGCCCCGGCCCGGCGTGCGGAGGGGGCGGTGCTGCGCCCGCCCGGCCCCCTTCTTCCCTCCCCGCCGCTTTCGGCACGCCCGGGCCGGGCGATTTGCTAACCCGGGTAAGGAGGCGGGTGGGCAGGGAGCGGGCAGCGGGGGGGCAGGGAGCGGGCAGCGGGGAGGTAGGAAGAGAGGCGGCGGCAGCGCGGCTCCGGGCCCGGCAAGGTCGCCCCAAGGGCGCCCGCCGTCCCCAGGGAAGGAGACCCGTCGCGGCCATGGCCTCCTCCAAGCCCTTGGCCCGCTTCTGGGAGTGGGGCAGGAACATCGTCTGCGTGGGGCGCAACTACGCCGAGCACGCCAAGGAGATGGGAAGCGCGCTGCCCCGGGAGCCCCTCTTCTTCCTCAAGCCTTCCTCGGCCTACGTGCGCGAAGGCTCCCCCATCCTCCAGCCCTACTACTGCAACAACCTGCACCACGAAGTGGAGCTGGGGGTGGTGATCGGGAAGAGAGCCCAGGCCGTCTCCCAGGAGGCCGCCATGGAGCACGTGGCGGGTTATGCCCTCTGCTTGGACATGACGGCCAGGGACACCCAGGAGGAGTGCAAGAAGAAGGGCCTGCCCTGGACCTTGGCCAAGGGCTTCGGTTCGTCGTGTCCGGTCAGTGACTTTGTGCCCAAGGAGAAGATCCCAGACCCTCACAAGCTGAAGATCTGGCTCAAGGTGAACGGAAAGCTGAGGCAGGAGGGGGAGACCTCCTCAATGATCTTCTCCATCCCGTACCTGATCAGCTACATCAGCAAAATATTCACCCTGGAAGAAGGGGACTTGATTCTGACGGGGACTCCCGAAGGAGTCGGGTCTGTGCAGGCCAACGATGAGATAGAGGCTGGGATAAATGACATCCTCTCCATGCGGTTTAAGGTGGCGCAGCAAACACGAGGATCCTAACCAGGAGCTGGGCTGGGAGCCTGTCTGCATCAGAAGAGGCTCTTTTGGGAACATCGGATGAACAAAGAGACACACAAGCTCTCCTGTACTTTAATCACTTCCATGGCCCAAGCGTCTTACAAACATCACACGTCAAAGACACGTAACCTGTGGACTCAAAAAGCATTTGACTGGAACAGCCTCATGTCCATGGAGGCTTCATCCTCCTGTGAGGCCGTGAACTTGGAGTCCAGCCCACCTTGGGGCAGATGGTTAATACCCAAACCGTACCTTGGAACTGTGGGTGAAGCCGGTGCCGGGCAGCTGGGGAGGGGAGCTAGGCTGGCTGCCACCACGTGTGCTCTTCTGTTCTGCTGATGTTTTGAGCTTTGCCCATGTGTTGCCTTAAAATAAAAATCAAAAAATTAAACCATTAAAATGTTGATGTAGGAGATAAAGCTGACCCATGCTATGTGAAATCAACAATGTGTGTGTAACAATAAATCAAGAATTACAGCTTCAGAAAGAATTTCTCTCCTCGGGGTGTTCTACAGTAGAAAGATGTTTGCTTTTTCGATTAGTTTCACGATTCCTCCGTGCGTTTTCAAATGTACAAATTAAACGAGGGTTGCTTTCCCTCCCACTCCAAGGGGCGTAATGCAGCAGGAAGTGTGCCAGATGCTTGGCAGATACCGTTTTTTCCCCAAACCGAGCTTTAAATACGCTTCTAAAAATAAAATAATACAAAAGATCAAGAATCAAGAAGCTCATTGGTAAAGATCACCAGTAAACTTGTCTTTACTTTTACTGATTTAAATAAATTTTTAATAAAAATCTAACTGCAGCAATTGCCATCACTTACACAATGCAGCGCAACAGTTGGAGCTTGTAACTGTTTCCAGCTGTTGGAAAGCCGTGCTGTGTGACTTTTTTCCCCTTTCCAAACTCCAGCTGATCTAACACTCTCTACCAGTTTGCACGACAGTGAGTTCTCTTTCAATTCGACAGAGTGACAAAGTTGTAAAATATAATTTAAGAAACCCGCCCCTCAAACATCAAGACTTAACAATTTCAAAGGTTGCACAGAACTGTCTAATTTCTACCAAAACCAGATGGATTATTTTTTTACATACGTGCAAGCACCAAAGTTAAATGCTTCCAGTTATTGGAGCCAGATCTTAATAACCACTAGGAAAAGTTTTAAAAAGTGCATTCAGAGAGTCTTACGGAGAAAATTACTGAGGCCCAAAGACAGGCACCTCTGTGACAGAGCAGCGCGGTTCAGGGTACAGCAAATCATACTGTAAAAAGAAAGCAGAACGTGTTGCAGAAGAAAAATAGACATTTTTCTATCAACTTGCTTCTCCAGCTGCGTGCATCTGCAGCGCTGCGCGCCCCCACACCACCTGCAGTGGGTCCTGCAAACACACACACGTCTCATCTCGCTGCATTTCCACTCGGCGGAAAGCACGTGTGAAAGTTCTCTGTGTGACGAGGCCCGAATGCTGCGGACAGAATTCAGATTTCATGGCGAGGCAGCCCAAGGGACGGAGGCCAACTGAAACAAGCGTCCGGCCGTTACATCTGAACAGAGCCAGCCCCTGGCTCGTAGAAGGCGGAACGCTCCCGGGTGCAAGCCTGCCTCTGTCCGCGGGGAAGCCGTGCGCTCAGTTTGCTGTGTGAGCTGGGCCAGGCAGAGAAGTCAGGGCAACAGAGCCTGAAGTTAGGGTGAATAATTCTGAGAGGAAGCATTAAATTCACTTTACCGTTTTCTTTGCACCTCTCAACCATTACCATTTGTGGCAACAGCAGCAATGCATCATTTGTAGTTTGCTCTTCAGCACTGTGTATTGATTGCTGAGCTGAGTTGTGAATGAAATTAATGGAAACATTCACTTCAACGTTTTCCGGCCACAACAGCTCATACCAGCCAGTTGTTTATTGCTGCAACGGGGGAGACGCAGTGACCCAACACTGGCAACATATTTTTTTGTGCGTTTAGTGCCTTGTTCCCACTCACGTGAGTAGGGGGATGCAGTCTTGGTGTGGTGCTTGTCAAAACTCACTGTTTCTGTAGTTGTTTTCTCTTTGCCATGTAGCTTTAACAGGTAGGCAGTGAACCAGGGGTGATCCGAGTTCCTCAAGGAGTTCTAGCCTAACAAATACGTAGCAAGAGAAGAACCATGGTATCTTCCCACCATTTGAAATAGGCTGACCCCAGATAAGCTCAGAAGGTGAGGACTGGTGACTGTAGCAAATACACCAGCTGCAGGGAAAGCTAAGGACAGAAATAGATTTAAAAATAGGAAAAAACACATGGAGAAGGGCAAAGCGTATATATCTAGGTTCTTTATGTTCAGCTAACAACAACTATCCTGGTGAAGAAGAGTCCTTTCTTCTCTGCCGCTTGTAGTCTTAGCTTGATGGTTTGGTTGTGAGAGGCCCCTGGTAATTGAGAGGTCCCTGGTAATTGATTACTCTGTGCTAATAAGACTTAGTCTGCCCTAAAGAAAAGCAGCCTTGCAAACATCATGGCTATTTCCAAGTCTCTGCAGTTGCTGCAGTTGCCAAAAGTTCCATGTTTGGACTCACCAATGTACACCACAAACCCAGGCAGTATTTCAAAGTGGGCCTTTATTTCTTGAACTAACACAAAAATAGCAAGGCAGTTAAAAACAGAAAAGCTCAACAGATCTGTCTTATACTCTCTGTTCTTTCTGATTTTCTGAAATATATTCTAAACTGAGTGGAGAAAGCTTCCATCCCCCTTGTAAGGGCTTAAATTCAGTAGAACTAACAAGATCAACACGGAAGCCCACTTACAGGTACCAGTAATGCGAATTCCTTCTTTACCATCACAACATACTCAGCAAAATACAATGACAACAGCATTCTACCTCTAATAATACAGTGAAGAAAGGCTTTTTCCTAGCCATTATTAATAGTGTAATCTCTTATTTCCAGTCTCTTTTCCCAACAAGCTCTGACTGGCCTCTGCAGGATCTGCCAGTTTGCATGAAAGAACATTGACTTTCAGTCCGGTTCTCCAACTGGGTGACAAAGTAACCTGCAAAAATAATTAAGGGTCTTTGTTTTTACTGCTGTATACCACTCTGAAATACATTATTTTCAAACGTCACACAGCACGTTTATTTGACAGATTTGGTTATACATATTTTGTATTATTTTATGTATGAGCACAGATATTTTATGTTATATACCTGTCACTACCAAAGTAAAACACTTTCATTTTTACCAGGAAATAGCAGTAGAGGGTGGGGGTGATGGGAGAGTAGGAACAGTTTTGCTAAGAAGGGCAAGTTTATAAAAAGGAGTCAGTTTAGAGTTGTCCTTGAACAGGCAGTTCTGTGACAGGGGAATCCAGTCCAGTATAGAGCATGCAATGAAAAAAGTGAAGAGCATTGGAAGTAATAACAGATCTTTTAACAATTGTTCCACGTGTGTGAATCTAATATTGTTGTTGCTTTAAGGAGAATTGTAGATTTTAGACATACCTAATCACATTATTTCCAAAAATACAGGTAGCTATGAAATATACTTAGGTAACCCATTCTACTGTACAATCTATTACATATGTTGACTGGGCCTTATTATTGCAAACCGATAGTTATAACTTTATTTGTTATAAACCAACAGCCATAGAAGTCAGTGACTAAATCACGTATACATGCTTTTGAAGTATCAGCTCCTTAATTAGTATTGGCTAAGAGCAATTTGTGTCTTTCACCATTTGCCTGAAAGAGGCCTGTGTATCTGATCCTGCAGGGACATCCTCTAATGCTGAAATTATGACAAAGACTATTTACTTGGAATATTCAGAATATGTACAAAAACTAAGCCTTATTTTTAAAAGTTCGGCAGAACAGACATGGAATTCTTCAGCACTAATGGGAATGGGAATTCCTACCGAATGGGAAACAGCCACTGTTTTAAATTAACATTAAATACTAACTTTGAAATAAATCTTGCTTCGTTCCAAAAGAAGTTGCCATTTCAATGCAGTTGTCTTGTCTTCTGTTAGAGAGAGGAACTCATGGACCTGTTAATAACAGGACATAACAGAACACTTCTTCAGCATAGAGTTATAACAATATCTCCATGACAAAATGATGATGAAAAGAGCATCTTACACATTTTTAAAATACATTTCTAAGCTGTATTTTACCTCTTTAACATAGTGTTTGGTGTAATATATGTAACTAAGACAGTCAGATTAATCAGAATATATTGCAGGGTGTTTGAGAGTCAAAATAAAGGAATTGCAGCTATTTTCTCAGAGAAGTGTAAATTCATTAAAATAAAGCAGTATTCTGATTAGGGTATTCACTCTTACATTTAACACATTTGTTCTTATTAGCAGCTGCTGACTTCTAACTTTTGCCTTGTTAAAAAGGTCTGCGTGTGTATATATCCATATCCATACACAATTTTTTTAACCGGCATAGACACACACATATATACAAAGAACATTTACATATATTTGTAATTTTCATCAAGCTTCACAGCTCAGATCAAATAAGAACAACCTCATTTATTTCTACTTACTGTGCAGCCTAATGTTTCCTCAGCTACACAGTCAGAGAGGTAACAAGAATAAAGAGTGCCCGTGTGATCTGTCAGATCAACGAGTATGTCAAAGCTTGCAAAAGTTGACTTTAAATCTGAAGAGACGTCACTGCAGAAAGTGCATGTGTTTGACATTTCATTCACTATAAAACGGCATATTGAACTGAAACATAAGAAGACAATTAATGCATATATGCAATTCCTTCTTGTTTGAAACTCTTTTCTAGACTGAGATTTCCCAAGAGACTTTTCATCTTTAAAAAAAATTCTTCATCTTCTAAACGCTTAAGTCTGTTTGAGACGAAATGGCTTCTTTCTTCTTCTCTATTCTAGGACCAGAAAGAGCAAGTCCTTCATAAAGCCAACCCCTCTTCCTTGCTACTTCTGGAAGTCTACACAACAGGAATCCACATGGCAATCCCCAGAGGACTTTTATTTCTTGTCTGGAACTAGACTAAAATATTGTTCTGCCTAATTTGGGGCAAGGGAAGAAGGACAGGCACTTTTTAATACAAATTTAAAACAGGCAGTTGCTTACCATCTGTTGCGAATGACTTTAGATGCATTATCATCAATGTCCAGTGTAGAAATGTAGCCATAAATAATGCCATAGACTGGTTCAGGTTTCCCATCACTCTGTAAAGCTTTTTCTTTCAGCTGTTCCACAGTATAAACATCAACTATAGTCTCCACTAAAAGTTTAAAAGACATGTTAAGTGTGTCTGAGAAAGAAACAAAACAGAAGAGCAAAACCAAAATGGATCTTAAGGTAATAAAAAGGAGAGAATTTGATCTAAAGCACCAGAAAAGCCACACACACCTTCTTTTTGAAGCAGGCTTACCATTTGGGGACATAAAAAATAAAACAGAGGGGGACTCAAATCAGGAAAATATCTAATTTTTAACCTTTGTATCCCCCAAAATGAGTTTTTGCCAAAAACTTTCCCTCGCCATTTTTCATATTTATTCAAGACAGAAAGAAGGTGCCAGACAGACTGGCATAGTCACCAACCCTGAACACACATAACCGATAATATAAGGGGTAGCCCCAGTAACAACTGTCCAAACTTTAAATATTCAGCCAGGCAGCTGTACCTTAATTTGTTTCTACGAACACACAGAGCAAGAACTTGATAATTCAGCTGCACTATGAAACTACACTGTACAGTTAAACAAAATCAAAGTGTTTGGATCCATGCTTACAGTTAACAGATTCTTTTGACTGCTCCTCCATTTTATCATGCAAAGCTCCAAATTGTGCACTCTCCTTTATGAAGCTGAAGAGAACATTTGCTTCTGCTGTTTCTTGAAAACATATTTTACAAAGTTATTAATATATGTAGCATGTAAAAATAACAGCACAATTATATTTTAAAACTTTTTATTCTGGCAGCGCTATCACGTCTCTTGGAATTAGCCAAGAGATGTTTTTCTCTTCTTTACCTGTTAGTTCTACATGGAATATATGAAGGCTGCTTAGATAAAAATAAATAAATAAAAAGGTAGAAGCCAAAAGCATTGGTAACTACGTAACAGACAAGGAGCAAGGAGGCAGAAGAAATCAGACCTCCATTAGATTCATTTATGCATTCTAGCCTATAATGATTGCCAATACCGAAGCAATACCTCAACAGCTCTTACCTGGATTAGTTGTAATGATGGTTTTTGATATCACAGTTGCAGTCATACAGTTCCTAAATTTGTCAAAATTTATTCTCACATCTGATGCAAATATTACTGTGCGGGAAAAAAAAGCCAAACCCCTCTTACTGTAGAGTAACTATCATGTTAAGAACTACAGTAAAAACATAAAACCCAGACTATTATACCTGTTTCTCGTGGGATCCAAGTCTGTGCAAGCTGGATAGATTCATTATCCCAACTAAGTTAAAAAAAAAGTTAATGTATCAAACCATTTTTGAAACAGCACTCAAACTGTTTAGTACTAAACTACTAAATTATATAGTTATAATTAAATTGGTCAAAGGGGACACAAGTCATTTATTACATGCACATGCAAATGAAATGTCATGTATATCTACAGGAATCCAGTTTGCATCCAGCCAGGATGCCTTATGTACCATCTAATATAGTCCCTATCTTATCCTATGCCAAACAGGATTAAATAAAGAACTATTAGATTGTTCAAAATGATTAAATGCAGAATATACCTGGAAGAATACTGTGCATATTTCAAGGCTTTGACAAAAGTAATTTCTAACTAAAGCAAATAATTGTTAAAGTGACTGTTTCTCAGCTGAGCCTTTTCTGTGGGAACAAGCTGGTTGCTCACATCACTAGGCCAGATGTTCCGCCGGCTTTCCAACACTGGAGTCCTTGTAACTGTGGATGATCAGACTAGAGTGAGGCCAGTGGTATCCCTCCAAAATGATAATTTGATGGTTAGATCCCTTGATAAAATCTCATTCAGTTCTTCCTAAGTTTGGATGGCAAGAATACTGCCAAAGCACGGTTTTGTTCTGGTGGGTTTTTTTCCTTAATCCTTGGAAAAAGATTTAAGATATTTACTTTTCGTCTAGCATTGCTCAGCCACCTCTTCACTGATGGCCTCTGAAATATCTTCACTACAATGCTGTTGCTCAAGGGTTTCCTGAATCTTTGACTCTACGAGCTCCATGAAAGTGCAAAAGGCAGGGTTTAGGGTAGCCACAATAACACCACCTGCTCTCTGCTTCTGCAGGCTCCTGAAGTCTCCAGCTCTCTGTCACAACATACCAGCACTGAAACAAGAGTATCAGAGCTGCCGCTGCAAATCAACATTGGTGGCAGCTCAAGGGCTAGAAAACTTCACACCATAGCTGCTTATTAGCGTTCATGTGTACACATTAACTGTGTTAAACATTACACTGACTGATAATACAGTTTCTAACACAGACACGGAGCACAATGCTATCCTGCTACTCCTATCCAGGGAGCAAAGGGCATTTCAATCAACGGACAGCAAACCCAGCGCAAATGAATACCCACATACCCTTGCACGTAGATAAGCCACGAGTTTATTGAACAAACTATGGGCAAAACGCAAATATTTCTGTGTAAACAAATCACTGTTTACATGCATAAATGGTATGGACGTAGTCATGTTTGTAAATAGGATGGAGTTTGAAAATATGGACAAAATAGTATCAAAATGTGCTATTTTAAACATTTTAAAACTATTTCAACCTATTTCCATTCTACTTATTAATTCTGCTTGGCTTTAAAAATGAAGCGTGCTCCTCTTCCCCCTCCCCCCCAAGTTTGTGGAAGAAATGTACTGCCTTTGCAGCTGTTTTTAAATGCCATTTCCTGAATTAGTTCAAATTTCCACATTAATGTAACCATTTGGAACTGAGCTGCATTTTGCTATTCATGAGCTCTGCAGCCTGTCAGTAAGTCATAAAACTAGACAATATATATACAGTCGCTCTAATGATTCTCTTTTTTAAGCCTAAGTTGCTTATTGCTGCCTTATCACAGTTGCCACCCAAATAACAATACATTTAAACTAAGAGTCAGTGTTATAACAGCATGTATTATAGTTAATTTCTTTAACTAGTCTTGCATTAATTTGTGTAATTTAGTGAATTATTTTACCATACTATTGGGAAAGACATCTCTGTTTCATCATACAGCTTTACTTCACACCTCTGACCTTTTCTTTTGTCTGAAGTCATAAAATACTTTGGTTCCCCAACCTTTAAGGAGAAAGAGAAGCAGTCACTTTTCCTCTACTAGGGGAATAGAAGTGATAACCTAGAAAACAGAAGAATTAAATAAGGGGGAAAGTACCCTGTAGAACGCTAAAATAAACCAAACCAACCTACGTACACCACTAGAGTTTTAACAACAGTAATTCTAGTTCAAGAAAAAGTGGCATATTTTATAAAAATCTGCAGGTTACATATTTTCAAGTTATCTACTGCTTGCACATGCATGATTTCAAAAAGACAACTGATGCAGGACATTTCCATTCCCTTAAGTTCCTTCCTCATGTTGATGAAAATCTTAAATATTGTAACTCAGCTGAAGTGACTGCCAACCTAAGAAAACAAACAAAACCAGTGATTCCTGTCCACTATCAGTCCCCAAAGGTTCACACTTAAATCAATTAAGTTACCCACGGTACAGTAGAGAAACACTAATCTGTTGTGGCTTCTTCACTTACTGACATTACAGCTGCAAGCACGTTAAGGATTCTTCCATCGAGGCTTTGTCCGTTTGCAATAATATCACCCAGTGAATAATAATCCTGAGGGTCCTTGACAGGCAGATGCAACAGAGAAAGTAGTTTGGTGTCCGTTTCATAACAGGAAGAAGTTTTGACCACGGAATGATTTTCACTGAGCAGTAATTTGTAGCAACTAAGTAATATGCACAAAACAAACCACATTGATCAATCTTTCACTCACCAATATATTAACAGCGTAAAATGTTAATTCACATGAGAAAATAACTGATTTATTCCTCTACTGTTTTGTCTAAAGCTATGGAAAAGTTTGAATTAATTTGTTCTTAAATTATTTTTTAAAAATTATATACTCTAACAAAAGACTTATTATGTGTACTTTATACTTATTTAGAATTGAAGTACTGGCAACGTATGTATGTACAATACATATTTGTAAATCTTTCAGACCTTATCAATCACTAAAAATAAAATAAGTTCTGAAATGTCTGTAAACCAGGTAACTAGGATTTGGCATCAGGACATAATAAGACACTACTACAGTCGGACTGGATTTCGTAAGGTGCTTTCAAAAGTAATAGTCCGATTACCTAAGTATATTTATAATACACTATTAGCCAGTGGAAATAAGATATATTCAGTGTATTCAGGTTAAATAAATTTTACAAATGTTTATGAAATCTATAGATTTAGAGAGGATGTCTCTTCCTCAGTGAAGTTTATATCTGACATTTTTTCTTTTACTTCTTTCTGTTTAGCCAGGAAGTAAGTAGTGAGACAACTACTGCTATGTATTTGCTACAAAGCTTAGGGATGATGAATAAGCAAGAACACAAAACTTCTAACCTGCCAATTTAATGTGCACATATGCAAAATTCTTATTACTGCCATTGTTAGGAGATACTAGTTGTTTAGCTTAAATAAATAAGTTTTAATTCGTTTAAATCACTTAGGTTTATAATATGGTGTGATTTATGCTATTTGCCTAGCTTTAGTTAACACGAGTTGCAAGATTCACCAAAGCCTTTGGGCCCCAATAGAGTTAATTTTGTTAGTAATTTTCCTAGCAGCTGGTGCAGTGCTGTGTTTAGTCATTTAGTATAAGAAAAAATGTCAATAATACACTGATGTTCTGATAGTGTTTTCCCTAAGTCTGGGATTTTTCAGTTCCCCATGTTCTGCCAGCAAGCGCTGGTGCACAAGAAGCACAAACCAGAAGATAAGGAGGGGACAACCCTCAGCAGAGACTGCAAATCAAGATAAGAGCAGCCAAGGGCAGGCCTGCCCCAACACAGTAAAGGAGTCCATGAAGGTGTTAGAAGACCCCAGACCAAAAAAATCACCATTGGACTAAAAAACGTGTGAAGAGCCTGTGAGGGGTAGGTGTGGAAATCACAGAAGTGTCATTACCCAGGGACAGTGACAGACTGGGATGGTGTGTGCCACTCCTTGGATGGGGGGTGAATGCTCGGGCAGCGGCTTCTCCTTTAACAGCCATATAATTAAAAGTACTAGAATATGACCAATTAGGAAAGAAACTCTAATTAAGGAACAGGTGTATTAGGCTATCTTTACCTAACATCTACATCTTAGATATGTAAGATAAGTTAAAGCATATCTAAATTAAGACTTGCAATGTTCAAAGTGTTCATTTTAGAGAATACACTGAAACACAACATATATACATTGCATGATACAAAACAAATGACAATGCTTTACCAAATGAGTAACAAAGAGCATTACAGTGTATTAAAATAGCTTCTAGATAAACATGCCATGTGAATGGATTCTTATAAGAATACACCTTCGTAAACATGTTTATGTTTGACAAAACACTTTGGCAAAATCAAATCAAATAATTTTTGGAGGCTTTACTCAAAGAATGAAATTTACTCTGTTTAGTTACAAAGTACGTAATTACTTTACGACAAACCTCCAAAGACCATTTTCTGAGAAATATATTCTCTTTTGAGATTACTTGGCCATATGTGCTTGAACCCAGGGAGGAAGGTGTGCTACACCAGACTAACCCCAAATACTTGTACTGATTGCGTGCTGCTGCAAATGGCTGGCTACTAAAGCAAGTGTTAACTTTAACCTTCCTGGACAGAACTACCAGTTTATATTTTAAATTTACCTAGGAGTTACAGGGTTGAATTTTTCTTCTCTTTCCGCTTCCTTTGACTGAATTAAAGGATTTTCAATTGTAACTAAAATAAAATATTGATAAGTAATGTTAGAAAACTGAATACAGATACATATGAAGAGAAACGGCTTTTAAAAATGGTTGCTTTCGAGGCTGATATTGGAAAGGAAAAGATAGGTGCAGAAACTACTGCTAAATGTTTTCATACTGAAAACCATATCTGTCCAACAGCTCACATTATAGCCAAAGTCCCACAGGAGTCCTCAGGACATTGTATGGAAACAAAATGATGCTGAGTTCTTGTGTGTATACCCTTCATAGAGGTCACAAGTTTTACCCAAACACTCTGATCTAGCAACCGAGGGCAGCAAAGTCTTTCTATTAACTTAACAAGATAAAAGCACACACTACAAATAAATGCAAGATTTTTGTTGTGTTTTGATGAACAATCATAGTCATATCTATAATTAAAAGGCAACAAAGAAAAACAAACTACTTCAAAGAGTTTATTTTTCATAATTTATAAGAACTGAATATGATGCAAGAATTTACATTGATTAACTATAGGTAAGTTCTGGGTGGCTACATTCAGTGGGTTTGTATCTGGCCTTTTCGTTGACATATTTACTGGTTTTGAATTTAAATCCTTGAAATCTTATTCCTTTCCTCTTTATATTTAACATAACTCAATGATGTTTCCAATTAGACTGTTTTCTGAGTCCTCAGAGAAAAATATAGCAAAACCACAAACACATAACGCTGATTTACTGGAAAAAAAACACATTCAAACAGAAACATGTTAAGAATAAACTCCGGCTTACCACAGTCACCAACTCTAAAGCTTTCTGAAAGTGATCTAATATATTCTTCTCTACCCCAAGGATTCACATTTATAAAGTAAGTCGGTGAATCACGAATGGTAAAAGTGAAGGTGTATCTTTCAGACCCAATGTCTGCAAAAATAAAGAGCGCTATTACAATTCATTAGCCCAGCTTGATTTCAATCTAGAATATGAGTATAAAAACCATTATTTTGATGCTTTCATAGATTTTGTCAATTTACTACCCGCGATCCGGTGAGTACCACTAGAGGTCAGCAGACTGTTCAGTAAACACGCTGGTGTTCACGAATGGGGATGGCTGCAACTTCCGCCGTAGTTGTACCTGTACCATCCCATCTGTATATCACTTAACTTTAGGTAGCACCATATAAATTTACAGCTCTAGCGCAAGAGAAATAAAAGAACTGTGCTATGCTACATTCGAGACATGGGCAAACACATAAACAGGGCTAATGCATGAAGCAATGCTATGAATGAGTGGACATACTCGCCCAAATTTTGTGGTTGGTAGGTTATCTTTAGATGGCTGTGGCCATGTACATGGCCACCGTGATGATACACAAGGCTGCAGACCACAGGCAGCGTCACTGTCCAGATAGTACCAAGGGGTTTAACTGCATAAAACAAAGTGTTTCCAGCTCTACGGAAAGTTAATTGTCAAGAGGATATCAAGTCTCATAAATGCTGTCCTCCCTTTTCTCTTACAGCTAATTAACAAAACTTTCCATGACATAACATTATGCAATGTTATTTTCAAATTATCAGTGAAAACTGTATAGTGGTCTGCACATAGCAAGCATAGACTGACTGTAATTCCATGGAGGCATAAATACAAACACCACATTTTCAGACTATGTAGAACTGTTTCTGGTGACGATGATGACTTCCTTTAAGAATTCACCACTAGAGCAGCTCAGCATGATGGCAGTGCCAAGACATCTCCCTGCCAGTTCTGTTTTAAGAGAGAATGAATATGAAGGGGCCAAAACCTATTCCAGCAGTATTTATATAATAGTAGGTTCATATTGGTATCATCTTCTTCAGACCCTGCAACACTTCCATGACTGAGTTTTTCCAAACAAATTCTAATTGACAAGGTTTAGCCAAATTAATGCTGCTCTTTTATCTCGATTCTCAACCACACACTTCTTTTTTTTGTTGCACATTTTAATTCTATACATTTTACACTAAGAACTCCGTTTATCATTTAAATATTTCTTTCAGTCATATAAGGCAAATTATACCGTATAAGAAAATGAAATGAAAATAGCTAAAAGGGACTGTACTTTTTCTGTCTGGAAAGCTTCTGACATCTGTTTTCCCAATAACCACACCGATTACATTCTAAAAAATAAAGAGATTATAGAATACAAGTATTAAACACAGATGTACATGATGAATTAGATTTCATGGACTTGTACTCTACCGATGATAATAAACATATTTCTGACTGGTAATCATTTTAATCTATTTATTCCATAGTACCATATGAACTAAGGACTAAAACATAAACATACAACTTTACTTTAAAAAAAAAAAGAGTGACTAATAAAAATATTAAAAGAAATACATCTGTTTCTGTTTCTAAAGACAATGGGAGGACAAAAGTTCACCCAAAACATTCACAATTTTGGCTGTTATACAGCAATCTCTCCTCAGGTAGGCAGCAATATTGTTGTTTCACGCTCTCTACACGGGTCTCAGATCTCCTTAAATGCACCATGAAAACTCTGGACAGGATTTATTTTACAGTTAAGCGTCCAAGGTTTCCCCTGCTGTCAGCACCGAGATACACACATGTACATCCACAGGAAGGGCCATTTATCCTATCCTCATCTAAGCAACATACATTTCTACAGGTGCTGCTTTCGTGCTGTCTGTCTGTCAACCAACTACAAAGGGAGCTTAGGCAATGAACTTTTTAGATGATTCAAAGCAAAATTTATCTTATTCTGCTTCACTAAACCTTTATTTATCATGCAAAAGTACCCCCGTCTCAGCTGTCAAACACAACTACTAGGAGCAAGCACACAGGAAGATAGATATATATAAAAAAATATAGCTGTGTGGTAGTGTTTTGTTTTGGTTTTGTGTGTTTGTTTTTTTTTTTTTTAAATGATCCTCTTCAGTGTGAGAGAAGAGTACTGCAGTTCTAGTTTGGGAAGTTAAGAGGTAAGCAGTGAAAGCTGGGATGGTAGCAAGGACCTGAAGGAGGGACTGACACTGCAATACTGCAAGGGTCCTTCAAAACACTGAGTGTCCCACATCTCTTCCACTTCACCCGTGCCCTTACTCACAGTACTGCCCGACTTTCCTGTTCCAGCAGGGGAACCGCAGCAGGAAGCGGCAATGGGCAGCGTAGCAATTTAAGAATCAACACAGGCTGAATTTTGCATCCATTCACAAAGCAATGCAACCAGACTGACTTCCAGTAATGATATTGACGTGCTCAAAAATTAGATCTCCTGTTCCCAGTTTCCTTTGAATCACTAGATGGAGCAAGGTAGCTGTCTTATCCTACACTGGTGGAAACGAACTCATTGAGAGGATGTATGGGTGCAACACTGTAACATCCTAGTTCTTCCAATCTATCTAACAGAATGTTTTCTATCTGTCCTCAATATGTAGTAATTTAGATTAGGATTTTAGTGTTCTATTTTTGGCTTTGTTTCTTCAAAATCAAACATTTCAATTAAATCGGAGTACAACATACCCTGTATCTCACACCAGTCAGAAGAACTAACATTAATGATGACTCTTCACATGCATTAAGCTGATGTAAATCTGCAGTTTCCAAAAGAGACCTCCCCTGTCCCTGCTGCGAATATATTCACCCCTCTCATATTAGCACTAAGCCTGCACAGCAAGCAGGCAGAAGGAAGTGATCTGGCTGGAAACTATTTTGGGGGGGTGGGGTGGGGGTAGAAAGAGGGTAGAAAAACTTCCATTGCCTTGATCAGCTTGTTGTGCAACTACACAAGCACTAGTTTCACCAAGAGGGGAGGAACAGAACATGCCTGCAATGAGGAAGCCGACCATACTGCCTTTTTTGGCAGAGCATTGCTTAAGGCCACTCAACCAAATCACGAGACTACAGCATTAACACGCTGCAAGTCTCTGAGACTTTAATCTATTTCACTGTTAAAGAATAAACTGCAAAGTAAAAAAATATGGCATTTTGATACTTTGGATGATGCATGCTCAGCTTTTTTTATGTCCTAAACACCTACTGATCATTCTATCATGAGATATTAGTGAATTACTTTTTGATAAAAATCCTTTATTTACTATATGTTGCTAATTGCAATACTCAAGATCAGTTTTATTTATAAAATAAAAGCTTTTAACTGAGTTATTGGATTACTCTGTTGGAGAGTAACTGTGAATCACAGATTAAATCGGCTTTGCCGGAGACCAGGAGTTTATAAAAAGTTGGAAAGAATATACAACACCACTGTGAGGGCATATAAAACTCCTTCTCCTAGTTCATCCTTTTTCTGAGATTTCTCTTTTACTTGTTTAAAATAAATGAGAAAAAAAGGGCTAAATTGTGCCCCCCCCCTTAATAAAAATCTGAGGGAACAGCAAATCTCCTTGTTTTCACCCTCTTCACAAGCATCAGGACTTGCATGGGACATACAGCTCTGTAGACGAGCATCTACTTTACATTGCACGGGGAGTCAGGGCTGTAGCAGCGCACCACAGCCCCGCAGTGCATCCATGTGGAAATGCTGCCTTGCTCTTCTCCGGGCTCCAGCTCCCAGCAGGGAAGTCACATTATCGCTGGTTGGGCTACACAGTGAAGAGCGGGAAATGCTGTAACAGAGAGCAATGTAGCCTTCTCCCTCCCATATTAAAACATCATTTTGGAGAGCAAAGAATGAAAAACTATGCTCTCCCAGACTTCTTATTTTTTGTTCAATCATCTAAAACCCAAAAGAGGAAAATACTGAGTTTTACAGCACACTCCCTTGTTCAGCTTCTCCTCCAGTGATGATGGTCCTTACTCATATCAGGACAACACCACAAAAACCATACCCAAACACGCATATGGATCTACTAACTCCAAAGCTCTGCTGTTTATTTTTTGGTTCCTGCTACTCTCCTGTACTCCCACGAGCAAAATTCTTAGCTCCTTACAAACGGACAACCACAAAACCTGCTTTTTGTTCTAAAGAAACAGAAAAGATCCTATCTGACATGCAATTGTGAGATTTTTATCCAGTTAAAATGCCCTACCATCCAACAAGAATTTTGTTTCAATGTTTAGCTCAGAGAGATTGAGCACACAAGCGAAGGCTGCAGGATTGGGCCCTACGTTCATAGCTTGTAGTGAAAGACTCCTGTAGGTTACAAATGTATTGTAAGTACATAATGCTGACTCTGTACATGTCTTTACTAACTCAGCATCCATTTAAAACATTACAAAGAAGCCTCTGATACTTTCAGACATGGAATTGTCCAGTCAATATCTACAGTTGTGGTATCCATATACTATGGACAACAGCAGCATCAATTTTCATTTTGCTGGTTTATACACAAAGAAGGTAAGGTCCTTTATATCTAACAATTATACTAATGCTATTAGTATCTAAATACACATCAATTACATAATTTTGCAGTAACATAATACAGTCATATACAATTTCATTTGAGAACAAAAGTACTATGTCTATGAGACTTACAGGACGAGCAAGATTTGGATGCAGATCTGAAAGTGCAACAAAGTCCCGTGTTGAACTAGAATAAGCCATTCTTTATCTGTAACTCGAGAAAACTAATTTAGATTTTTTTTAAATCTGAACAAATAACTTAAAACTATTCATAGTGAGAATAACAAGTTATTTTTTAACACAAATGTTTTGACCTAAATAGCATCTGTTTTCAATAAAAAGCATTTCAAGCCATCTGAAGTAGACAATTCTTTACTGTTTGTATTTGGCAATGTAAGTTATGAATTTTACTATAACTACTCTACCTATGCTTCTCAAGTAAAGGTCTGTAATTTTTATTTATTTATTTATTCAGCATTAAATGACTCCACTGAAAAATATTTACCCTCCAAAAAATATTTACTCTCATTCTCCTGTCTGAGAAGTCCAACTGAATTTAATGAGGCAGTTCGTATATAAAAGGCCGTTTACATGGGAGGAAATAAAAGCATTGGGTTGCAAACCACCTTAATTGACGTTTTAAACTTAATATTAAATGAAAATACTTTAAAATGTGAGGTCATTTCTTCCTTAAAGTAGCAAATATTTGAATTTATTAAAATAAAATTTTTAAAACTCAGTTATTTTCAGGCTGTCAACAAAGCATTACTGCCCATCCCTGTGAGCTAGTGCACACTCAGGACTCAGGTCCTCTCTACTGATGCCAAAGTCGGGCCACAGATGCTTTGTTAGCCCATCTGAATACCTCTTATTATTTCATGGGCACCCTCAGAGACATTACTGATATTTAGCAAACAGCTGTCAGATTCTACTTTTTTGTAAAAGGAACCATCAAGTTGTCCAAATCTTAATAACCTTTAATATGAGAGAACTGCTGACATTTTTTAGAGGATGCCTGGTTCAATCTTTATAACAGAAGTCCTAAATGGCTTTCACAGTCTTTATACCTGGCACCTTGTGTGAGAATGGTTAATCATTTCATTGGGCATTAGTATAATGATCTGCTGAACACACTAGAAAAGAAAACCTACACTTCAGAAATGTAAGCATTTATCTGAGAATAAAGTGATTTCTCTAAAAGAGCATTCCAAACTGATCTCTCACTGAAAGATCTCTCAAATTTGCCTTACAGAAACCTACTGAACAATGGAGCTCTCAAACCTATTCCCATCCCATCATATGGAAGAATTCACGTTCACTTATGTAGGAAAGTCACCTCAACTATCCCTTCAAGACATGTTAATATTCTTGCCTCAAAAGAAGTTAAATACTGTTAAATGACATACCTCACACCACAGCTGAATCAGGTTAAAGATAACAGCACTGGGAACACATACAATGAAGGAAGATTACTAGAGAGGCAATTTAGGATTTAAAATGCTATAGGCCGTGACAGGGGAAGCTGGAGCGTGCACTCACCCCTCAGAGGCTGAACTCCTGAGGGCAGCTGAGGGAACCACCACCCAGGATCAGACCTTCCGAGAGAAAGGACAAGATGGAAATCACAATAAATAAAAGTATAAAGCCTTTGGCACCACCACCCCATCCCAAATCGGTGTCTGGCACCAGAGGAGCTAGCACCCCCAAAGCCAGGCCTAGCTCTATGCTGCAAAAAGATTTTTCCAGCCTGCCATTATCCTCATTTCTTTCCCTGCCCAACGTTGAGCAACACGGATGGCGGCCATCCCATACAGGCAGGGACAGCATCAGCTTGGAGGCTGGGCAGGCAGGAGCCCTTACCACAGTCAAGGGGTGTCAGGGGAGACACAGACCAGCCAGGACGGGAGCACCCTGAATGGAACCGGTGAGTTGCTCGGGATGGGGAATCAAAATGGCGGCAAGTGCCGTGGGCGGGAAAAGGGCTGCATGCCCTCTCCCTGCGAGAGACCCTCCTTCAATGGACAGCATGGGCCTGAGGGTGGCAAGGGCTCCGTGCAGCAGGTACTGGCCACAGCTCTGGGGCTGCCAAAAAATAAACCACCATAAATTCAGAATCTTGTGGTTTTCATGTACCTGAGGATGGGTGCTGAGCCCAGAGGGATCAGCTCAGAGCACAGCACCATCAGCTCCGGTTTCAGTCAGCGAGCCCCACATCAGGTCCAGAGTTGAGGGTGCAGAGCTTGGGTTTTGCTCTTGCGAGTCCTCTGATCTGTGGGGCTTTCCCGAGTCCCCGCCATCACTGCCCCATCGCCCCCTCTGGGGCAGCACCTTCATCCCAACACAAAGCAGGTTTCTTGGGAAGGATGTTAATTTAAACCACCTGATCGCATCTTTTGCTTACTGTTCTAACAAAATTTCTGTATTTTCTTGCAGCGCTACTCCACAGTAAGCCCTGGAAGATTTTCTTCCTAACCAAACACATTCAACAGGATCACTAACAGGTCTCAAGTCCCTGGACTTAAAGCTTGACAAAGCAAAATCCCTGGAGTCTAAAGTCAGGCTTATTCTGCTACACTTATAAATGCACAGCACACCAGCAAGACAAAGCAAATTTCAGAAAGCTCTGGAGTAGCCATTCCCTAAGTTCTTTTCTTTTTTTTTTTGTGGTAGCTCTAAGGGAAAAAAAATGCAGCCCATATTTTATAAATGAATCAAAATTTATGGTTTAAGATATCATTTGTATTGATTTGTACACAGAATTCCTGGGTTTTCAGGCTGTGAAGAAGACTGGAATGAGCTATTTTGTCCATTTATATTGCATATAAAATTATTTTTTATAAAATCGATATGCTTCACTTCTGTACCATAAAAAATTTTACTCTTGATGAGTAATTTTACAGCCTCAAGGTCATGGCTATTGAAGTTTTTAGTGTAGCCTGACAAATTCTCTGTGTTGACTCTATATTACAGGATCTTTCATTTCTTCAATTAAACAGCTGAAAATGGATACCACCTGTGCTCTCATATTTATTGTGTCACTAAAGTCCATGATAATTACACTGTGCCGATGACAAATGGCATGCCAGAGAACTGACAGCCTGGGTGGGTTGGTGGCTTTTTTTTAGGTCACCTTTTATACAGTATGATCCATAGATCTAACTTTGTTCCATAGGTTTGAAGTCTCCAGTAAACAGAATGAGGTAAATTTTGTATTAGTTCTGTTGTTTTAGTCATCTCAAGTTAATGCTAATTAATTATCTTAAGCTAACGAACAAGCAGAAGACAACAAACATGGCGATGGGATCCTAATCTAATGGGAAGCAGAACTTGTACAGTAGCTGGAAGATGATGGCAAAGGTAGAGGTCTCATTCTTACCACCATGACTGCAAGGTAAATTGGGGGGGGAAATATGAAAATATATCTGTGGGATCTCCACTGCTACAGAGGGTGATAAAAACAGGATCACAGACCATGGGATTGCAGGTCTTGAGCTTGTCTAGTATCTCAGCGATGTTTTGGTGGGACATAAGCACCTGCTTAAACAGAGCCTCCCTCAACCGAGTGCTGCTGCCCAGCCCAGTCACCACTTTCGTTGTGTTTTGTCCAGGTTGATCTGCTTTTCTCCCACCATCACAAAGCACAGGTGAAACCTGACGCTGGCAGCATCCCCAGCCCAGGGCCACAAGCTTTGTTTCGTTTCAAAGCCACCAGAACAAGGATGCTGTTGTGCGCTGCTCCTCACCGTCCCCATAGCCTCAGCAGACGTCTAATGATCAGGTGGTTTTGCTTTGTGGTTTAGTTCCACTCCAATTTTAAATGCATCTACATTTTGAAAAAAAAAAAAAAAAAAAAAAAAGCAGCTGCTTTTTACTTTCCCATGATAGCTCCTGCTAGGGAGATGTTATCAGGACTAGCGTGAAGGGATGCACCCATCTGGCCACAGGCACAAAGACAGCAGACATGAGACAAGAGCTACTTCCCTGGAAGATGTGATTAGATGTTGAATTTCTAAGTTGTAGACGCTGAGATGAGAATTCATCTGATTGACGTACCTGTCTCACAGTGATGCTGTGGCTTCTGCCACTTGGACGGCCCATGGCACAACGGGGGACATTCAGCAGTTTGGACTCCCGCGGTTACTGTAAACAAATAACATCTTTATTGGTACTTATAATAAACCAACATCTAAACTGAATGTCTCCTGCTAATTTATAATGTCAGCCGATTCTCCAAGTTAGGAATTTTTAATACAAACACTGAAGAGAGCCTGCAAAAACAAAAGTTACTCAACTTGTACTCAGCTTTACTCAAGCTTTCCTCCTCCATCAACCTCAAAGTGGTGTCTAAAAGAGACCAGCATCATTATCTCCCTTTGACAGCTGGAAAAACAGAGGCAAGAGAAGGATCAGCAGCAGTTTCCCGAGGGCCGTGCACCACACAAGGACCTGCTCTGCTCTCCAGTGCTAGCACCAGCCCCTGCGGGAAGGCAACAATATTAATTCAGAATTTTCCTATCTACTGCTTGATCCCTGAAAGGTCTGAGCGATTTTAGCTCTCCAGCACTTCAGCGGCACTTAGCACTCTGCCAGATTCAATCTGTGATTAGCAAAGACTTCCCATACATGGCTGCAAATTGCACGGTCCCTGCTAATTAGGCCTTCATGAATGGAATTATTTAAATTACACTCATTGGCATGGTCAAGGAGTGCAAATGCCATTTCGTAATTCACTTAGCAATCTATTACATGACGATCAGTACCGTTTGCATGCCGGGGAAGCTAGTCTCCGTACAGCACTAGCAGGGACATTTCAGAAATCATCTTCAAAAGGATCTTCAAAGCTAGAGCAATATGAAAATATTTGCTCTCTGAGTTTTACACTGCCTACAGCATTTACTGAGTGAGGTCATTGAATATTTATACATTCTTAGGACAAAAAAGAATCTGTAAAATGAAAAGGGCAGACCTGTAATTTTATGTAATTGGCCTGACTGAATGCATTAAAAGCAGCAAATTATTAAAGGTATTCACTGCTCAGCAGCTTTGGCTGATACCTGAACTGGCTGTGAATTGGGAGTGCTGATGGAGTAATGATGGGCATCTTTAGCAGAAGTAATGCAGGTGCTGATGCAGCCAACAGGTGCTCAGTGTGTTGAGGGATATTTAATCTAAATTTCTCCCCATCACCGCGACGGGGAGTCATTGTTCACCTCTCACTTTACCCTCTGTCTCCCCGCTCTTGGTTCCCAGCGCTGGAGTCCTCCCGGTGCGGTTTCAGTGGGATTTCCTTGCTCTGAGCAGCACCACGACCTCCTGCAGCGCAGGAAAACGCAGCAACTCGGGGTTTGATTTTAAAATGATAATGAACATGAACCGTGGCTGGGTTCTGTCTACTCAGTGCTAATTCTGGCTTCTTTGGTCCAGGGAATACACCGAGACCTGAGGCTGGTGCATCCACACAGCAGCAGCATGAGCAATGTTTGTGTGCCTGTGGGCAGCTCAGACACCCAATGACTGCGTGAGCAAATGGACCACGCATCAGGGGCTCGGGTGAGGATGCCAACAGCTCTCCTCTGCACAAGGAAAGCCCTATTGCCAGCATAGAAGAAAAAAAGCCTTCTTTCAGGTGTAAAACTATGTGGCACATGCAAGGACTGCCCTTTCCAGCAGTCCAGGAAGGATTGCGTTTTGAAACAACAGCTGCTCTCAAGACAACAAAGTCTCCCTGTTCTCTCTGATGAATTCACATGAAACTGCTTAAAACCAGACCCAACCTTCGCCACGGGCAGGGAGTGAATGGCATCTGCAGGGCTCAAATGCAGCAAGCACGATATTTCTGCAGTGGTCCGTGCTGGGGGAAGGCAGTGACCTCGCTCCTCAAGGCAGGGCCTGGATGCCCATTCATCAGCAAGCTCAATTCATAACTATTTCAACGCTAATTAATCCCTTCTGCAACATTCGCGCGAGGGTGGAGCAGGAACGTCACGCAACGCAGGCAAGCCGGCACAACCCGGAGAGGAAAGCAAGCCCTCGGCGCCAGCCCCTGCACTCAAATCAGCTCACGTCAGGTGGCCATCCCAGAATTTTAGCAAAAATTAAGCACCACAATTTAAATCTAGGACCTTCTGGACGGTCACTAAGTAGTTGGCATATTTTCAGCGAATTGTTTACAGATAAATGTATCCCAAAAACCATTCCTTCTGTCTTTTTTATAGCAAAAAGTCAGAATAAGATGTCCGTATAGGAATTCGCTGCTTGAAAACACTGACACGGGTGTTTTTTTCTTCACTTCCCTTTGTCTACACAGTCATCTTCTACCTTGCTTTTTTGAAGATCAGGCTTTGATTGCCCAAGATTTTAAGGCCCTCAGCCTGGTCTTTAGCTTGCCTCAAACTATAGAGCTAGAAAGTGCTCCTTTTTGGAGCCTACAAGTGCCATGAGAGCATTCAGGCTATAGAGGATAACTTCTGCCACACATAATTCCAAAATAATTTTAGTGAGGTCAGTGAAATTACTTGGATTTTCATCACTTTCCCCGAGACCAGAATTTCCTCCTCCCTCTATGAGCAAACAGACGATGACTATTTTCCAACAAAACATCATGAATTAAAAAATACGCCAATTAAAAATAGTTTTAGTGACAGCTCCCTGAGACTGGGGAAGAATGCTTTGGGAGAAAAAAAAGAAGATATTTAGCATTGGTTGGCTGCCATTCAAACATTTTCAGCTATTCAAATCAATGAAACCAAAACCAAATAAATTCTATCTGGATTTCAATTTGAGACTCACGATACTGAACAATACCAATTAGGACACATGGGATGAGCGTCTTCCAGCGACAAAACTGGGGGGAAACCCTTCCAACCTTCAGTTGCTCCAGTTCCCAACCAAGTCTAAAACTGCACGAGCAGCTCATAAGGAGGAAAATTTGAGACATAATTCTCAAAGACAGATGGGAATGGCTGTAAGAGAAAACCGGGATCTTAGAGTAAATAAAATTTTTTTCCCCCACCGCAGAATTCAGTGAACGGAGCACCAGTGAAATCCAAACGACCCATCCAAGCTAAACTTTCCAGCAAAAAATGTACCTTTGATCTCCTGGCTGAGCGCTTGGCCCTGGCGCGACGGTGGCAAGTCTCCCATTGCCTCCGAGAGCCAGGACCGCATCCAGCCCTTTCCTAGGTAATCATGTGTCAACATTTCCACCATACGCCTGGCTGCCTGTCAGCCAGCTCGTTAGAAAATTCCTGCAGACTGACACTGACATTTTCAGTTTTTATCCATTAGAAAAACAAAACCTCCCCCCAAAAGCCTGTCCAGAGGCCAAAGGTACGAGACCTGATCAAAACAGGACTTTATCAAGAAATTTTCCCTTAAGAAAATGAACGCTAGAGGTCAATCTAACAACTTGTCCCGGAAATATATGTCCCTGGAATAAAATATTACAGACTTCTTCTGTGTACTGTACACCTCTCTAACTACATCCAGATTCACTGGCTTGGCAACGCGCTTCATATCTAACAAGAGTTTCTTCTATTCTTTTGAATTTGTTCTTGTCTTGCTATACATTAGTATTTCCTTTCTGGAGCTCGCCTGTATGAACGCTGTCCCGATTCACGTGGCTCGCTAATGTACTTAACTACCCGTTTATGAAACGAAAGGGGAAATTGGCACTCGCGTGTGTAAATACTGGAGGCCAAATGCGTCCCTGATGTAACTCCGCTGCAGTCGGTTGAGTTAGATTAAAGATGAGTGGGGAAACAGAGGAGCAGCCATCGCCGCGCAGATGAAAGCCCGTCTAACTCAGGATTTTGTGTCTCATGGATGAATCCATGGTTTCAAAGAGGCAGCAGGGAGCCTGCGGAGAACCGGGCTGGGATGAGAGGGGTGGGTTTGTGACTTCCAGCCTTCAAGTCCGATTCCCTTCCAAAGCGTCTCCCACCTAATAGCAACGGGGCTGACTTCATTACCTGTGTGTCACGCTTTGTTTGTCTCATCTTCTGCACTCAGAATCTGGAGGACCTGTATCGTGGCTACAAGCTCCCACTCTTATTTATGCATAAAACACAAAAAATGGTTTTGGCTGTTTGGTTTTTCCTTTATCATTCTTAAAGGCCCAGTGTTCCAATTTCAGTGAATTTCTTCCTCCCTCTACCCTGCTCTTAACAATAGAAATAAGATGTAGCCCTGCCAGCCTGTTTCAGCCTCCCTGTTCCAGCCTTCTTCAGCAATTCCCCAGCTCCCCTGATAAAATATAAAATTCCTGTCTCCGCCAAGCTCGATGGAGACATGGAAGGAGCACAGGTTTCACTGACATGGAGGTTGCCTCCACCGGGAAAGCCAAGGAAGACTCAAGGCACAAAAGTCAAGTCAGATGAAAGCGCAGATCGAGCAAAGAGTGTGTTTAAGCACAAAATTTCTCCCAGGGAGTCACCGGGACCACTCGTGTGCTTCGCACTGAGCACATATGTGAGTGCTTTGCTGAACCCAGGCCAAAATGCAGTTCTTCCCTATGAATGTGGGCCAGATCCTGTAGCACTGAGTAACGCCGATGAGTAACATTTATTCACACAAGTGGTCTCTGTGGAGAAGGGCTGCCAAGTCCTGGCCCCGTATGATTTTTTCTTTAGCAAGCAGCCAGAGCAGAGCTCCATATGGCAACGCCGACTCCTCACTCAGCAGCTTGCCTGCTGCCAGCTCCTCGGTGGAAACAGCTCAGCAAGAGAGAAATGTTCCAGCTCAACCTTCGTGTTACAATTACCTTTAAAAAACTGCCAGATAAATTCCTTAAAATTCTTCCAGGGAGTTTCTTCCTGCTGTGGCTGCCTGTATGACCGTGACAGTCCCGGCTGCGGCCAGTGATGCTCTCCTGGGGCAGCACCTGAGCCCTTCCCAGGTAAAGGTTTCTACCAGGGCATGTCCAAAGTGTGTCTGTCCTTAGTGCCCAGCTCCTCAGAGGCCTGGGACATCCCAGGGCTGACACAGGAGGTGATGGGCTAGCAGGAAAAGCATCTTACGCCCCGCTTCAGACAACCTGGCCCTAATACGGAGCTTGAGCAGGGAAACATCTCTGGTAGTCCTTCCCAGTTAATGCACACACAGGAGAGGTTTAGGAGGGGCATGAGAGTGGTTGGGTACAGAGATGGATGCCTTGTGCCACCATGCAGCTGTCATGCATTAACACCCTTGCTCCAAGACAGTCAAAATTGGGTAGAGCTGAAGAGAAGACCTCCCTCATTGACCTCCCTTGCAGCTTGCCCCCGGAAGATTTTGGGGTTTCAATGCCTAGTCTAAGTAGGTTTTCGTCCCTTAAAATGCACAAGGGAAGATGCAATCCCCTTCAGCTAGAGATGCTGCCCTTTCCCAGTGCCACCATTCAACCCCATACACCTGAGAGCTAGTGCAGCCGAAGGCTGGGTGCACCCAGAGGCTCTTCCGGAGGGCTCACAGCACTGACCACAGCAAGGCAACCCTTTGCTACAGCAGAGATGTGGTGCAGGGCCCCCACCAACCCCAACACCAGCTGCACCAGCCATGAGGACCCTCCAGGCACTGCAAGAACCCATCTTGAGCCCCCTAGCACCACAGAGACCCCACAGCAGAGAGCAGCAACTGCCCATCTGGGGACCCACAGGCATCCCACGTTCTCTCCATCCTTCACCATCCCCTCTTCCAAGGGGCCACACATGCAGTTCCTAGGAAAGGTCCATAACAGGGGCTGACATTCCACAAAGGTCTCCAAAGATGCTGAGCAGAGCACTTCGCAGATGTACCTGCCAGCAAGGACTGGCAGCAGTTGATGGGGAATGTGGCCATCTCGCATCCCTCACCACCACCAGCTCCTCCCCACCACCCCCGTCATGTCCCTTAGTGCCATTGCCCTCCTTGTAGGGGTCTGAGCATTCAGCAAGGCCAGCAGTGACACCAGAGGGGCAAAGGCCACAGCAGTACCTAAAGTAACACAGGCTGAACCCAGCCAGGGTCAGGCCTGCTGAGCACCTAGGCAGGATCTGCCCAAGTCAAGGCTAGTGGTGAGCCCAGACTACGCTTATGGAGTCTTTCAGCATCAGCCTCAGCCCTGCTGTGTGCGGTTACTGCCAAATCAATATGTGCGTCTTCTGGTAAATAATTGTGTCAGTAGGATGTTAATGGTGCACAGTGCTCGTGGTGTCAAGGCTTTTTTTTTTTTTTTGTCAACGAAGCAAAGTCATTCCTTTTCCTTTCCCTTCCTCCCCCCCCCCCCCAGCCTTCCCAAATGCACAAAATGGGCTCCAGACCCACCTCCTACAAGGAAATGAGAACCAGCCCTGGAGGATCACCCAGCAAGAAGCCTCTGTTCGGAGATCTGACGCCTCTTCAAAGACGGGGGAGCAAATGTGCTCCTACCTCCGCTGATTTATGAAGAACGTCTGCGTCACCGATGCGGGGGAAACGCTTAAACGCTACCAGAGGGAAGGGGAATCGAGCGCCTGCTGCCTGCTTGCTCTGGGGGCTGCACTGAACAACCCTTCTATTTATTATAGTTTGTTTTCATATAATTAGATCTATATTGCATTTTGAAGGAAAACAAACAACCTAGGGACTGCAGCACATGCAGCTGGATTATATGCTCGCTAGCAAAATAAACGCCGGTGTGCCACCACGGGGACCAGCTGATGGCAGGCAGGACATGCCAAAGGCAGCTCTCAAATCACACGTGGCAGCAGCCGGGCTGGGACTGTGTCCCCACGTGCGAGCGGATGTGGGGAAAGCAGGTGGCTTGCCCGTGCTGGTGGGGAAACAGCCAATATCACCTCAGCTGGAAGCAGGAGCAAAGCCAGAGCGCTGGTTGCCCCCAGACCAGGCTGGGCAGCCAAACTAGCACCTGGGGAAAGGCAGGAGAAAGGCCCAATTAAGTGAGAGGCACAGCCCAGGAACATCATCTGAACCTCAAATGTCCTTTCCTTCCTTTCTTCCTCCCCCTCTGCACTGAGAAATTCTGGGTGTAAATTGTTCTAAGTTATACCTGTTTGGTTTTAATTTCTGCTGATGCCCCGGTGTAATTTACTCTCCTGAAATATAGTAGTAGGCACGTGTATAGAGTTGTGTGCATGAAATACAACCCACTGCCTATAGTATTTATCGATCAGTGCAGTAAATAATTCCAACAAGTACAACTCATCCAAGCAAGCAGAGGACACTGCCCATCTGCCAGGGCCTCACGCACATCCCTGCCAGGGCTGGCAGGATTGCACCAGCAGCACAGGGCTGCTGGAACCACTCATGAAATGTTCTTTTTCAGCCAAAATGAAGCCAAGTGAGCCAGTACAGCTCCCAGGTGGGTCCCAGTGACAGCTGTGCCCTGGGCTGGCACACAGCTCCCAGACAGGATGGCCAGTGCTGTGGGGACATCCCTGGGGACACAAGATGTAGCCCTGTGCTCACCATGGGATGCTCCCAGCTAATGCCAGAAGGGCAGTGACAGACAAAAAAAGCAAGTGCGTCCAACTTGGAGCAGAGGTACCCGAGGGACACACAGTCACACCGGCAGCTGGATCGTCACAGCACCCTCAGCACCACATGCTCCAGGAGAGCCAGGAGGCCACAGCTAGAAATAAAAGCTCTCTGCAATGACATTTTTTTTTTGTTTGTTTGTTTGATTTGACCATGCTTGGGGAGAAGAGGAAGGCAGTACATAACAGCCCTGTGTATAAGCAGTCGCTTGATTAGCATAGTTAATGTCTGTGGAATTTATTCAATGTCTGAATTCTTGCACTTTTTCCAGGGGAAAGGCAACAGGGGACTCTGCATAATGCTGTCCATGCAGAACTGTCTCTCTCAGCTGTCCCAAGCATTTCCCTGGAAGCCCTCCCTGTCCTGCAGTAAGAAGAGAGACCCGTGAAAGCCAAGCGCTAGGCTGGATAGATTTAGTGTTGCTACATTGGGACTCATTTATCTTAGCTCAAAGGTGAGCTGACCCCATCCTCAAGGACAGGAGCTTAACAAGCAAAGTAGGAAGATCTGAACCAGATCTTGACCCGGTCTCAATCATCCAGCTGCACTGAAGCAAACGAGGTTGATTTATGCCAGCAAGAAGCCAGTCTCTCAGGCTCAAATTCATGCCCAGCTGACACTGCCACCAGCATTGCTGGAGCTGCCCGTCCACACCAGGCATTGAGCATCATCCCACCAATGCCAGCTCTCTACTGGCAGCCCAATGCAGAGCCAGGACATGACACCAACAACCAGATTCCATGGGACACTCACACCAAGACATTGTACCACTAACCTCGACAGCCTGTCTCAGCAGCAGCCTTAAGAATCTCAGAGTAAAATAGAGACCCTCAGAAGGGGATGAGCTGCAGCAGACACTCCTCTGGGTTTTGTACAGCTGCCCATCACTGCAGGGTGTTATGCATCACCTAAAACCAGCCTTCTTTTAGGAGAGACCCTCAGCACCATGTGGTACATATGGGACTATCCCAATGGGCACTTACAGGCAAGTGTTCCCAGATTTACTGAAAAAATATCACTTTCCGAAGGAGCTAATCTTGCATCAAACTCGTGTCTCAGCCACGAAGCCAGTCTCACAGAAGGTTCCTGATGAGGGACTGGAGCAGGTTACAGGGGAGCAGTTGAGTTGTGCAAACCCGTGGATCAGGAGTGGATTTTATGCACAGGCCCCCTCATGCTGCCTGCACAGGTGACATTGCACACACAGCAGTGGCAGGACCTTTGGTGGCACCTGCAGCGTCCCCAGATCCTCTGTTAACACAGGAGCCCTGCACCTTGCAGCATCCCCCAACTCTGCCGTGTGACGGGAACGAGGGGGCTGTTGCAGTGACATCTCCAGCGATGCTGCGAGCTCTGGCCATGCTGACCCTGGTTTATCTCGGGACAGGGTTTCTGAGCAAGGTGGGATGCAGCACAGCACAAAAGGGTGCTTTCATCAGCTCTGCTAATTTTTACCCTGGGGCGAGTGTGATACCCTGACAGTCTCTCACCAGGGGACAACTCCTTCCAATTGAGTTGGTCACTGCCCTAAAGGGGATATAAGCACAGTCAGAGACACCCTGGAGACCGAAGTGGGATCCCTGACTCCATGCAGAATAAGCCATTGGACAGCTCTGCCTCCAGCCAATTCCCAGTTTTTCACCACTGTCTGCACACACCCGGGCTTTTTGCCTTCTCAGGCTCCCCCCAAATATCCTCTCTTGCTCCATGGACAGAGAAGGAGATGACAGCAGACACCCACTGGCCTCATTTCCCAAGCTGCCCTTGACCTCAGCACCTTCCCCTTTCCACCGCCAAGGAACCCTTCACAGCCCCAAGGAGCTGCAACGTCTTCCACCTCCTGGAAAACACCCAACTCACTTGCGGGGCTGAAGGCACAAGTCCCCGCTCCTGGAGATGCCCCCGTGGATTTGGCATCAGCAGCGTGGGGGGACCAGCACCAAACCCCACCAATACTGAGCAAAGCCACTTCACCTTGGCCTGCTCCCTGGGTAGGAGCTGGTTGCCAAGCTCGGACTTGGATCTAGCGATAGACTTTTGTGCTTTGGCTCACAGACCCTGAAAACAAGAGCTTTAATCATTACTTGCTTTTATGTGCCGAGAGCCAAAATTGTCTTGTTAAATACAGTAAGTGATCAGTGCTCGCAGTAAAGAACATTTCAATGACTGCTTGTGTGGGTAATTATTTCAGGCTTGCCTCTCTTCCCCTCTTGAGAAAAAATTACGGAATGTGGAAATTATTGCGAATGGACTTGGAGTGTTTTCTGCCAGTTACAGGCGCTTGCTGTGGGCAGTGCTTCAGCCTGTGCTGACATTTTGGTGCCTCGTTGTGCACCGTCCTGCTCGCCAACGGGCACCCGTCCCTGCGCTGACTGCACCAGGATCCCATCATCTCCAAACAGGTCTAAATAACCCCAATACCTCTCCTAAAGGCAACAGGAGTCTCTTCTGTGCCAGCCTTGGGGTCAGTCCTCCTCCTGCCTGAGCATGACACATCAGCACACATCAGCCAAGCCCAGAAAATGCTGATTTTATGGTTTTTTCCCCCACTTCTGCATCACTGTGGATTTGTGCTTGGGAGCCCCAGCTGTGCCATGGCCCCAGCCCCAGACAAGAACCTTTTTCTCCCAGTGCTTCCCTTCCAGCCCTCTCTAATATTACACTGCTAAGTCGCCTTTTAGCTTTTATTATGATTTTTTCCAAAGATAAAAGAGCACTGTGGAAGCAGAGGGAGCCCCAGCACTAACCATAGCATTGGAGTTGACAGAGTGGGGAGCCTCAAGCTGGGAACACTGCGGCAAGGCCAGAGTGTGCAGAGGAAGAGGAGGAGGATGGTGCTCAGCCATGCCGTCACTCAGCCCCAAAGTTGAAGAAGTGACCAGGAGAGCAGACTGCAGTGACGCTGCCAGCTCCAGCAGTCAGGGGGTGTTTTTCTGGAAAAGGAGGATTTTTTGCCTTTGAACAAAACGCCTGCAGCCCACTCACAGCCAGCTTTGCATCACCTCCTCCTCTGCAAATGCAGCTGGTGGCTGAAACCTTGGCAGGAGGAGAAAAACCCCGGACAGGGGACAACTGTCAGTTTACACTCATTTCTAGAGAGAGGTTTAGGATTACAGAGAAACACACAAAACTGCCTTTTAAACACAGGCAGCTCCGTACACAGCATGCTCCGCAGCAGTGCTTGGCACCCACCGATTTCTGCTGAGCCTGGAAACACTGGGAAAGCCCAGCCCACGGGGGAGCAGAGGGAATAACCTCCATCTGCAAACAGCGGGCAGCTTGGGCCACGGCGAGGAAGGATGCGCCCCCAACCCCCACTGCCAGAAGCTTAAGCCTAATGGGAGAGGAAAGGCACCCCATCAGTCACCCTTGCCCACCGGAGCAGACCACCCGGCTGAAACCGGCTCCCTGCATTATTTACAGAGCATCACAACGTCCCTGTGATTCATGGGGCACTTTCCTCCCTTTCATTACACTAATAAATCTCCCGGCAGAGCGGGGACGGCACATCACAGCATGCACCCATACCATCCTCGTAGACAGTGGGCATCTCAGCTCCCACCTCCAAGAAGATTTTGTACAGGCAATTTTCGTGGTGGTGCGTGGGATGGAGGAGGGAAAGGCTCCGGGAGGATTTGGGTGAGCAGATGAAGCTTAAAAAAGGCAGAACAAGTCCCTGAACAGTTTCAGCAGAGGGCTTTCACTCTGAAGCTCATTTCTGCAAGTTTATTGCAATAGGAGATATGAGACAGAGCCATCGACTCCAGCAGATGCCTGGGTGTCCCCATCACCCCTGCCCTGTGGTACTCCAGCACCCTGTGGCTGTGGGCAGGAGGGGCTGGACAGCATGGGGGGAACGGCATGAGAATTGCAGCAGAAAGAGCCCCCACAGTACCTTCTTCCCACCGCAACCAGAGCAAGATCAGAGCAGAAACCTTTCATGGTGGGCTGCATCGCCATATGTAAAACCTGCCATGAAGGCAGACCTGAGGACAGACCTGGAGGCAGCACAGTCCTGCCCAGCACCAAGGTGTGAGGAGCAGGAGATGTGCAGAGCAAATCTGAGCACCACCAGCAGAGAAAGCAGACACGTCTCATGGCAAGCACGGCTCTGCAGCACAGAACCAAAAGCAGCCGGACACAAACAAGTACCCGAGGGGGAGCAAGTGTCTTCAGAGGATGCTCCCACCCTTAGCTGGCTGTGAAGCAGCTCCGCAGCACCAGCTCAGTGGCACACACACACACAAACGTCACTCCAGACCAACCTGTCTCCAACTAACTCAGACGTTTTTATGTGGTGGATTGTTTTTCCTAGAGGCAATACAAAAAGCATCAGTGCAGCCACAGGTATAGCACAAAGCAGCAGGGTTTGCCCCCTTCGACTGATACAGTATTCATGTACCTTCACTGTGCCCACCTTGCTGGACAGGAGCTCCTGCACTTCAGGTGTAGCTTTGATGTCCTGTACCTGTCCCCAAACCTCCCCACAGTCCCAGAGCTGGTTCCTACCACCAATATCTCCCCTAAAGCCAGACCTGGCACTCCCAATCCAGCATTTGTGTGCTGGGCAAGGGATCATGCTGTCCCCTCCAACACCCAGCGATGCCACCAGCACACTTCCTCCATGAGCTGCTCCATGTGCTGCAGAAGCTACGTTAAAGACACTTGGGTGCTGCAACAGCGTCAGAGAAACAGGCTGCTTCCCTGCCTTGCCCCTCTGTGACCGTGGAGGGGTCCCCATCTTCTCCACCCAGACATGGCACCATTTTTCTCAGCCCCGTTTTTCAGAAGGCGTGGGGGACAGTGGGGTGGGGACCCGTCACTCAGACACAGGGCTGACAGGAAGGGAGTCATTCCCAAGGAACATTGCTTCTAAACCACTCCAATATGGCAAGGCAATGTCAACCAGCTGGGAAAATGCTTTAAAGACCCTTAATTAAAGGCTGGCTGTTGCACAAGCCTCTTTCCCATCCCCACCAGAAGCGTTTCCCAGTTTCCCGGCCTCTCCCCTGCTGCCCTCCATCCCTCGCACTTTCTTTCCCGCTGGCATCTGCCGGCAGTGTGCTGCAGCTGCCGTAGGGTGCCTCTCCAGCAATATCAGCCCCTGCCGTCACATGGAAGTTTCCACTCATAGCAAAAGGGAAAAAAAAGTGAAAAATTCTCTCCCTGTTGACTTTCGGGCATGGTTGGAGGCTGTAACTGCCCGAGTGGATGCCAGCGCTGGGGCAGAGCCGTGCCAGCCTGCTCCTGCCCAGGCATTGGGAGCATCAGCTTCATCATCTGGCCGTGGTCTGCACCACCCCCCGTGAGCCACAGTAAATCTGGAGAAATGGGGCTCAATCAGACCCTCTAGAACCATCGCTCGCCTCTTAACACGAGCCCTGATGTAATGAGTTGCAGCATCGCTCGGTGCCCTGGCCATGGCCCTTCTCCTCCTGCCCACTTTGTGTGCCTGTAGCCCCCGGGGAAGGAGCAGTGGTGGCAGTGCCCCGTCCCACATGCCACCCTCTACCCAACACCCATGGGAAGCGATGGGGGGGTACATGATTAAGGCCTGGGGCTCGCCTCCCGCCAGGGGAAAGCTTGCCAGAAAGACACCAATTTATTCTTTCTATTGATATAAATTGATTAATTATACGAGGCAACATGTTGCTGTTTCTAATCAAAGAAAAAAAAAAACCCAACAGAGCTCTCGCATTAATGGAGGGAAGTGCTCAGCCTGTGCGAGGGTGCACAGCCCGACGGGGCGGCTCTGTGGGACCACGCTGCCTCCAGACAGGGTCCAGCCCCCTCGCACGACTGTAATCTCAGCTCTCAGGGTGAGAAAAGGGTGCTGTTGAGTTTAACCTGCACAGGAGGAGGCTGAGACTGGCACCCCTCCTCCTTTGGAAACCACATCCATTTAAATGCGCGGGCAAGATTTAAAATCCGAACGGAGGAGCAGCTTGTGTTTTCAAAATGGCTCAAAGAACACTTTTTTTGTACCAAGAAATGCAAATAAACTCAGTGGAGCTGGTTTCCTCCCAGGAGCCACACCACTTGCGTGTCCTTCATATCTGGTCTCAGAATCCACAGGGTTTAGAGGCAGCAGGGGGGACCCAGGGTGGTGGCAGGGTGGGGACCAGGGCTGGGGGATCCAGCCCTCACCTGGGGCAGGACCCCCAGTTGCAGTTGGGACATGCCACGTCCTGATTCAGGCAGGCACTAATTCCAGCAGGTTGCTCACAGATAAGTAATTTGGTTAATTATCTCAGTAAGTAACTACTATTTTCCTAAAAGCATTTCGCTGCCTGCTCACAGGTTTCCAGAGGGGCTGAGCACAGGGGCTGTGCTCGATTCACCCCAACTCCAGTTAAACCAGTGATAACCTCACCCAACACCAGAGCACAGACAAACCAAGACAGCCCAGTTCACTCCAGGATTAGACACCAGCACTGTGTACCCTGCTTTCTTCCTTACTTTCGCGTACCCTGGAGCTGCCTGCACCTGATGGTGCTTATTTGTACCCACATGTGGGATCCAGTCCACACTCTACATGACTTGGAAGCCACCACCGGGCACCTGGTTGCAATTAGAGTGGCCTCTCCCTCGGCATGGGCATTTTCTTGTCTGTTGGGGAATATGGCATGAGTTTATGCTGTGTATTGAGATCATGTCGAGATTGAAACTAGAGCAGAAACCAGCAGAGTTGGCAGCCCCAGATGCTGCTCAAGGGCCATGTGTGGTGCTGGGTGGCTTCATGGGAAGGCAGGACACCGTGAGGGGACACGCACAGCCAGGAAGGGAGGCCACCACAGCGCACCCTGCGGCAAGAAGCATCAAGGCCCCAAACATCCTCAAGCATGGGACAAGGCAGAGTTTTCTAGGCGACACTCTCTGCACTGCAGCTCATTTCACCAGGAACTATGACTGTGTCCTGCAGGGACAGCACATCCTCTTGCATGGAGCCACCAGGCCCCTATTGCACACCAAAGAAGCCTTAGAGGCAAGCACTCAAATGTCCAGGGAGACGCAGGGTGGCACCATGGAATAGACAAAGCTCCTCTTGGAGATCCCAAGCACAAACACTGGAAAACTCAGGATGCACCAGCACCCGCAGACGCTCCCTGGGCACTGCTGTGCACCACCAGGCTTCCCTGTCCCCAAACTCTACACTGCCCCTACAGCCCCCACCAAGCAGCACAAAGGATGCTCAATCTCCCTGGCAGCAGACCCCCCCCTTACCAGCCAGCTCCTGCTCCCAGAGCCAGGACAGCCCTCTGTACCCTCCACAGCTGGGGCAGCTCCTACAGGAAAGGTAGAGCCCCCCACCCTCCCAGCATTTATAGCCCACAGGTGCCCCATAGCCCCAGCAGCACGAGCCCCACCTGGGAGCTCTGGTGTGGGACTGGTGGGGAGGGATGGGGCCTTTTCAGGGAAAAGTGTGGCTTTCCCAGTTGCAGGTTATAAAACATTCCAAGTGCACGTCAGGATGAAAAGTGTAACTGTGAATTAGCCCTGCTGCTCTCCTGCATCTCCAGACCTACACAAAGGCAGAGAAGTTTTAATTTCTTTCTTTTGGAGCTAACTTTTTTTTTTTTTCCCCTCCTATTTTTGTTCTTTCCCTTCTGTCCTCCTAAATTTGGTATAAAAGAAAAAGGAGTAAATAAACATTTTGGAAAGCTCTTCCCGGCTTATGCAGCAGTTGGGATGGAGGGGGAGGCCGGGGGCACAGGAACTGTAATGCTTTGGATTGCTGGATTTTAAAAACAAAATGAGGTTAGAAATTGAAGCTTTTTTTAACTGAGACCAGGATGAAAACCGCATTTCACACTTGGCAGCAAAGCTGCATGTCCATCACCCTCCTGTTCTGGCACTTCCCCCATTTAACCTGGTGCCCCAAAGCCAATTCCACAGCTCTGGCAGCGTGGGGGATCTTGCCATCGTCCTCTGAGCAAGCAGACATGGCCACACCACTGCCCAAATGCTCTTGGGACCTCACTTAGAAACACTTCCCCAAGGAAGTGCCAGCAGCATGCTGAGGAGCTGATAGACATTGGGTCCTCGCCTGAGTTTTCAAGGACGTTCTCTCAACACCTACTGTCCTGGGGCAAAGTATCACCTTCCAGGTTTCTGGATTCTTAGCAAATCTGAGATTCCCACAAAGCGAAAAAGTCATAAAAGCAGCCATGTGGGACTATGTCCCCTCCCCAGCCCCCCCCCAGCGGTGCGCAAGAGCAGACACACAGACGACATCAGCACAGCTCGGCATCATCATTTTATAATTTTATTTCCAGAGGTCTTGTGCAGAAAGATACAGCACGACGCCTGGCCCTGAGCCTCTGTGGGAGTTTTCTGGGGGCATTTCTGAACAATTCCTGTCTGCACAGCACCTCCTGTGCAGGGACCGCAGTGCACTGGGGTGAGCAGTCAGAGCCCCACTGCCCAGTGGTCCCCAGCGGTTGCTTCCTAGGCAGCATCGTGGGGTCTCCACCAGGTGAGACGCCCCCAGCCCCTGCTCGAGCCCAGCAGCAGCAGCCCCAAAGTCAGGGTCCACAGGCTGATACCGATGGTTACAAAAGACACCGCAAAGGAGGTTTGAGCTTAGATTTTCCTAAGCGCCCACTGCCTATTGCTGGGGAAAGAGCTCCAAAATAAGCTCCACCAAAGCACCTACAATAAAAAGGCAAAGTTTCTTCAGTAGTCCTCTGCTCTTGGTGATGCGGCACAAGAGCCTCTGCCAAGGCGCAAGCTGACACCTTCAAAAAATCAGCTGATTTTTCTTAAATCTCCTTTTTTAATTAGGGGATGAGGCAGTGATGACAAAGGCGGTTTCCCCTCTGGCTAGACAGGAGAAACACATGTTGCACTAGCACGTGATGGGATTCTGCATCCAGCCAGTGAAGGGAACCCACCCAGCCCTGGGGAACGAAACAAACATCACGGTGGAGAACTGCTTGGTGAGCACACTGAATTTCAAGTGATCACTGCTCGAGCGATGCCCACCCTTCCCACACCCCAGCCCTTCCCTTGCACACAGACTCGCTTCTCCAGCAACGCTGGTGGACCCGCACCCCAGGACAGCACGAGTGGGATGTGGGCACTGCGTCCCTTGTGCCGCAGGTGACTGGGGAGCACCTCGATGCAGATCCTGGCAGCGCCACCGGCCCAGCTGCCACCCTGCACCGTGCAGCTTTGGTTGGACACGCATCGCTCCGCTGGGGCTCTTGAAAGCAACAGAAACGACCCAAAACGCTGCTGTGGTGGACATAAACCCGTGCTTGTGGTGGACATAAGCCTATGCTTGGGCTGGGAGACTTCATCCCGGGCACCTTCCCCCTTCCTACCCAAAGCCGCTTTTATTGTCTTGATCTAATGAAGTGCAGACTTCACCTGGACAGACCCATAAGTGGCTCCTCTCGGAGGCAATGAATACAAATACTTGACCTCATGAGCTGCGGGGCAGCAATTAGTTTAAGCAGGGGGTTTGTGTAACACTTCAAAAGTCTTAATCCGTGCGGTCAGCCCTGGCACGGTATTTGCCAGAACCTATTGAGTAGTCTTAATGAGTCTGCAAAGCAAGCTTTCAATACGTTTTGGGTCGCTTCAGATGCTTTAAATGGCATAGTCTATATGGTATTGTGCGGCTTTAGAAAGGCCCGGGCTTTAAAAAAGTATGGCTCCCTTTCACAGGGCAGACAGAAACCATCTTTAGAGCCGGGACCCTTAACGTTTTGCATATCAATATGGCTGGGGCTGAATGCAGTCACTCAGCTGAGAAATAGGATCACTATCAGCGTTTCCAGGCTTTCACAGGCACTTGGGAAACTTTAAAGCCCTTCGTGGAGAATAATTTGGTCGAATGTCGTGGCTGGAAACAAAACCTAAACAAGTAGAGCGCAGTCCATCATGCGGAGCTGCCAGCCAGGCTGACAACAGGCTCCAGCCGCTCCGACATCCCACCCCAGCGGGTCGGTGGCCGGGGCACTTGCAGTCCCAGGGGGACCCCGCACTGGGCATGGGGTGCTGAGTCCCTCCCAGCAACGGCCGCATCGCTCGGAGGGCTCTGGGATTTTAACCAGCAGAAAACTAGGCCAGATTTCATCTCTTCTTACTATTCTTTTAGGATATCCCAGTTTAATACCCGCCATAAAGCCCCCAGGCTCTGGCACCACAACAGTGGCATCTGCGTCCATCCCTGGCACCACTCACACATGGGCATCACGATGCCCGCTCCCCGCGCAGAAACGGGCAACTGTTTGCACTGGACTCCGACAGCGCGTTAAACCAGTCCCCACATATGTCACTTGTCCCCTCAGTGACCAGAGGCACCCTGGGGCTGAACAGGGCAAACACGCTGAACCTCAGCTACAGCCCAGAGCATCGCTACAGGAAATCTGTGTCACCTCCAAGGGGCACAAAGGAGGTACCAGTGGCCAGGACACAGGAGCGGGGAGAGCTGTGTGGGGCAAAAAACCCAATATACTGGTGTAAAATCAACCCAGAGTGGGGAAGAAAGGGGCCAGCACCTGTTGTGCATCCCAGGAGGAGCGGTACCTGCCACCTCCATCACCCCCCCACAGCAGCAGCGAGGAGGGGAGGCGATGGCACGCCTGGCAGGACACGCCTGGTGGGACAGTCAGCTTTGGGATGCAGCAGGATGGAAGAAACCGCAGCCAAAGCATATTTGCAAACAATGCAGGGCCTGACGGTCCTTGAAAACACATAATTAGCTCATTAAAGAGACAAATACAAGTCACTAATAAGATATTAGAGGTTAATTAAATGTTTTCCCCATCTTTAATTAAGGGAAAACTAGTTAATTCAGATTAAACTAATTTCTGCAGCCTCCCATGATGGCCCTCTATGGCTGCAGATTTGAAAAATCTATTGAGATTATTGAACTGAAAGGTCAGAGTTTGGGGCTTTTGTTTGCTCTGCTTGGGTGAGTGCAGGGGGAGTGGGGATTTTCATCCTAAGGGCTAGAAATGCCCCGCTTCATCATCTGGGTTACTCAAAGAACACAAAAAGGTATGCGGTACGCAACTCCCTCTGCCTAACCCTGGACCTGGCATTTATTCAAAACTACCGCCGTTAATTGTTCTTCTTAACTAGGAAATTCCTGCAGGGCATTTTCTATCTGCAAAACTTACCCCACGCTTGGGGTCTGCTGCTCGGCCGACCTCGTCCGCCGCCCGACGGCAGCCGCTGCCTGTGCTCAGCGCCAGAATTCGCTTTAGCAAACACCCCCTGGCCGCACATCCCAGTGGCCAACTGGTTTCCGAAGCTTTTATTGTGGATGGCAGAGCTGCCGTCCCCATGCACACACACACACACACACACTCACTCACACACTCCCACTCGCCACCGGGAACGGTCACAGTTAATATAGATTAGCAAGATTTATATGGAAGAATATTTAATCTGGTCGGGGAGGGGAGAGGGGTCATCGGTGGTTTTATTTCTTAAATATTTCTCTCTACTCCAGAAGGGTCCGTTTCTCGCTGGAAAAGGTCTGATATAAATTAGAACAAAGGGAGGAGGTTGCTGGTGGGGCGGCCATGGGCATCTCTGGACCACGGCAGCCACGGGCATCCCTGGACCACAGTCCTGGCCCCACACGCTACCGGGCAGACCAGGTCCCAGCACGACGGCGTGCCTTGTGGATGGCTCAGTCCCACCCGAAGTCCTGCCCTGTCATCTGATAAAACTTCATGTTGAAGGGTCTGTAAAACTCCCGCAGGCGCTGGACCACCTGCACGTCGATTTTGGGGTGCGGCCGCCCCTTGGATTTCCCCAGGCAGCGGGGCTTGCTGCCACCCTCCGGCTTCTTCAGGCAGGGAAAGCCCTTGGTCTCATTAAAATAGAAATGTTTGTCCGTCACCACCCTCTTGAGACCCAGAAAGTCCTGGACACGGCCCATTTCCCCAGCCGGGTCGCTGACGAGCCTCTCCCCGCTGACGAAGAGGAATTTGGAGAGGGGGAAGTACTGCAGCCAGTTGTCCAGGTGCTTGGCGTAGATCCCGATCCTCACCGCGCTCCAGCTCGTGTCGATCAGTCCCGTGCTGACGTTTTTGAAGGCCAGGGCCTGGAAGCTGGGGATGGTGGGGTTTTTGGAGAGCGTCTGCGTGTAGTCCGAGATGGCGCGGGTGACGGGGTTGCGCACCACCACGATCAGCTTTGTGTCCCGAGACATGTTGTAGATGCGCCGAGGAGCCTCCTTGGTGACGAAGTAGCTGGGGGTCTTCTCCATCGTGATCTGCCCCTCCAGCGTCCGTGGCATCAGGCTCCTGGGGAGAGAAAGGGACACAGTCAGGCTCCAGGCACGGCTGCTCCAACCTGATGCTGCAATGGGGATGAGGGGGAGCAAACCCCACAACCCAGCTAGAAATGCCCAGAGACTGCCTTGTCTCTCCCCACCAGTCACCTCCTCACCTTCAAAAGCCCTCCTAGGAGCCCCCCTGCCCAGGTCTCTCCTTTTTGCTTGCCTCGTCTCAGCCTCCCCTTTGTTCCCCCCCCCCGAGAGTCTGTCCCCCAAGAAAAGCTCCCTGTCACTGCCCCACCAGCAGCACCATTCAGAGAGCACTTGCAGGCTATTGAACCCACATGGCTGCCTTCCCAGCCCTGGAAATCCCTCCTACCCCCCCCTCATCCTCCCTCCAGGGAATTTCAGTGGTGGCATCTCGACATGCTTGTTTTGGGACAGGGCTGGTTTTCATCCCAGCTTCTAGACCCATTACATGTCCTGGATGCTTCCACTGGCCACACAGGGCTGGGAAGAGGAAAAAGGTCAATCTCATCATGAGGTTGTGCACCCACCGGGGCTGAGCCCAAGTGGTGGCTGGGGATGGAGATGCCCACCAAGGCTCCCACCTCCTCTGCCTCCAGACAGCAAACAGTTAAAGCCAGAAAAAGACAGTTTCCTTTTTTTTTTTTTTCCTAAAAAAAAAAAGGCAGAAAACCTCTCAGGGCCCAGCCATTGTGCTGTGTAAAATTCACTGCCCTGATTGTTCCCTTGTGCACTTTAATGAGGCATTAATTGCCGGAGAAATTATCCAGGCATGTCACCCTATGAGGAGAACCAAGGGCTGCAGAATGGGTCCCCCCCTGCCACCAGCACAGGCACCTGCCTCAGAACCCATCATGTCCCCCAGAGCCCTTCAAGTCCCCCTTCTTCCTGGGGGTGGACACGTCCCCTCAGGCCATCCTGGTGAAGAGGAGACTTGGTTTCCCCAACGATGGAATCCCCTGAGCTGAGACTGTGGGGCCAGCTTGGAGGCAGGTCACAGGTCCCTGTGGGCACAGCACCAGCGTGGCTCCCTGCCACACAATGCTGCTCCCTACGGTTTCCCTTGCTGGCAGGCAGTGCAGATGTGCCAGGAGACCGTCAGCTCTTGCTGCTGCATCCCAGCCACATCCCACCAGCTCACTCCCACAGCACCCCACACAGGAGCCCTCACCGACGGACCCCATGTGGATGCAGAGGATGGAGCTCGCTCTTCATGGGACTCATCTGGGATTGAAACAGCTTCATTTCAAGGGTTTCAAGGGTTTCATTTCAAGGGTTGTCAGGCATTGGAATAAGCTGCCCAGGGAAGTGGTTGAGGCACCATCCCTGGAGGCATTCAAAAGACGGGTAGACATGGTCCTCAGGAATATGG
>JAOXNO010000070.1:6717981-6728148 GCA_028565335.1 Limnodromus scolopaceus
GCACTCATCCTGCTGAGCAAGGGCTTCTCAGCACACAGGAACAGCACTAACTTTAATTAAAGCCAACCACACCATCCTAGGCTTAATTAAAATTTCATTAAAATATAATTTTTAATAAAAGCCCACGTCGGGGCAGGGATTCCCAACTCTGTTTGCACAGGTACTGCTGGAGCAGCAGCAACCAGCTCCCGTGCGATGGGGCACAGAGACCTTCCCCTGCCAGCATGGCCATATACTTGGTCCCCTACTGGGGACAGCAATGGGGCAGTGACATCTCATGCACAACCCCCCAAGGGTGGTCCATCAGAGCCATAAGATCGACTGAGACAGACCCTGGGACAGGCTCCAACACATCAACAGCTTTGCTTTCGACGAGATCGAAAGGAGGAAGACCCTCCGTGGGCTGGACGCCGCTGGCTTGGCTTTAAACCCTTGATTCCCCCACTCGGTTAATGCGGAGTCACCGACCACTGGGGTCAGGGTGGTGATGGAGGACCTGGGTCCCAACGTCATCCCAGGACCACCTCAGGAAGGGCAGCCTCCAAGCAAATTGTGCAACACCTCCTCTTCCTCAGCCGCTCAATCACTCCCAGCTACTTGCAAGATAATTACGCTATTTCACATTTTCATTAACTCCCTAATACTTTCCCCTATATTACCCCAGTTAATTATTGATAACCCCCGTCTCCCTCCAGATCTGGCTTAAACTGGTGAAAAGCAGACCAGGCTTCTGTTATGTTCCGCTTTAGTGTGAGCATTAGAAACTTTAATTAAATTTACAGTTAATTCTTATTGACCTTAAGAAAACGCCTCGGGAATGCTAAGCATTGCTTCCAAGTAGGCAATACTGCAACGAGGGAGCACCTCCGCTGCCTTGGAAAGAATTTGTATTTCAAGAGGTGACTGTGTGCCCAGGAGGAGAAATAAAACTCTTTTACCTTTCTATTAAGTTGATAAATTAGACAGTAAAACAACCGGCACTTGAGAGGCATCACAAATGGGATTTCCTACGTAGAAATATTCAATATGTCAAGCTGTTAATGCTTAAAGAAGAATGGCAAAATCATGAAGAGAGACGGAAAATACCACTGTCTTCTTCAGAACCTCCCGGGAGCCGTTTTGTTCATCGTTTCACCAAGTCTTCCTTTCCCCCCACCCCAGTCACCCATCCCCATCCTCCTCTCACCCTCCGAGCCATGGTACCCGTTCGCTGGGGGGGCTGTGGGATGGCTGCTGTACCACCCCGTACTCCACACTCTGTAACCAGCCACGACCCGGGGCTGCCGATACCAGTCACGGAGGGGCTGAGCCGACAAGCTCACGTCTGTAACATCCCCTAATTGCTCTCAGCCGAGCTGCATTTCCAAGGGCTGCTAGATCTCTCCGGGATGTTCCCTCTATTACAGTCAATGGGAAATTGCAGATTAGGGCTGTGCTCCCAGGGGCCCTCGTTTAGATTAATTACCTCCTCTGTTGAGGTAGCAAGGTGCAATAACTTACAGCCCTGATAGAAATGCAGAAAGCTGTATTAAACACAGATTAACAGCCATAGCAGGCAGGTAATCAAAGCAGACTTCAAAAAACTGGGCTGACATAACTTTCCAGGGTTAATTGGTTCATGATTCCCTGACTCCAGGATGATTTTGTTGCAGATGAAGGAGAACTCCTCCCAGTACCCAGCTGAGAGCATCAAGTAATGGATGCGCCCGTCGGAGGACAACCTCACTGATAAATAAGTCTCCAGCCCAAGAGCATCCTTGTGTTAGCACCCATGCTGGCTGCTCACACGGCAGGGCAGGCTCTGCCCACAATTCACCCCCCACCCCCCCGAAATGCCAGGCAGTATCTTTAACACGGACACAGGTCCAACCTGTGCCAGGAACGTGAAGGGAGGCCCTGAAACCCCAGATAAACTGCAGACGTGGGTGATGGGTACAGTCTGGATCAGGGCTTGCAGGTTCTATGTTATCACCAAAGAGAAAAAGGGGGGGGAAAAGCCCCTCTCCATTATTATTAAAAAAATCAAGCACTGACAAAAAAAAAGCCTCCGACAAAAGCAAGTGAAAGGCGAGAGGGGATTTCTGCCGGAGGGGATATGGTTGAGAGCTTTCTGCAGGGCCAAAGAAAGTGACTCTTTCAAGGCGATAAGATGGGCGATGGGATGACGTGGGGGACAAAACCAGCCGGGACAGCCCGGCTTAGCAGCGGTGACGGCTCCGCTCGCCCGCCCCAGCCCAGCCTTGTCTGGGCAGGGGGCACCCAGTGGGGTCCGGCTGCGGTTCCAGGGGACCTCCTCTCTCAAAGGCAGGGTGACAGGCTGCCCGGGACCGGGCTCAATGGGGGACAGAACCTTTTTTGTGTAAATGTAAAACAGTTTGGAACCAGGAGAGGGGGACAAGGCTTGGGACAGATTTATCCTCTCCCAGCAGACACCCGGTACCACCCGGATCTGCATATGAATCGCCCCAACAGGCTTATCTCACCCAGCGGGACAAGGCTGCCTTTGTGGCCACACAGCAACTATGAAGTTGTTAAACTGGAACCAGTTATGCAGACTTTTAAGATCATAGCCTTTTCCTTCAAGGCAGCTAAAACAGCAGCACCTTTGCTGGGAAGCAAGGCGCGAGAAAGCAGCGATGGGGGTGGGATGTCAGGAGGGACAGATCCAGCCTTGTGTCCCGACTCCCAGCTCTGCCAAGGAGACCCTGGCTGCCAGGGGGCATATTGGACACACACAGACCCCCAGTCCTCAAAGTGGGGTGGTGAGCACACGTGGACAGCCGTGCTCACCCCCCACCCCAGTCCCCTCCATCACCTCCTCTTCCTGGAGGAAGCACCAGGGCATCTGTTGAACCTCAGTTGCAAGGCACGGAAGGCTGAACTTGCCATCAAGCCGCCCGGGAGCAAATTAGGCCATGTTCCTTTTTATTCCTAATTACTGTGATCTTCCCCTTCACCTTCCCCGCTGCCTCCTCCAAAGGGGCAGGAGGTCCTGCCAGCACCTCCCCAGCAGGCAGAGCCCCCCAGGCGCTTTCCATCCCAGGCCTGCCCCCATTATTTTTGATTCTTTCACCAATTCAAAAACGTGCAAATGAGGCCACGGCTTCCCAATCAGGCCTGGCCAGGAGCTAATTGGCTTTAAGCAGGGAAACCTGAATATGCTAATGATGGCAATAACAAGCCTGTGATGCGCCTGGAAGGGGAGCCAAGCCCTCGGCTCAACAATCCGCTGACTCTGAGACACGTCAATTAACAACAAGGAAGATAATTTATTAATGCTCCTTTGCACCCCTCTGCCCTTTGCTCCTCATTACAGCTTGATACATGAAACATCGCGGAGGTTTGCCCAGGCTTGCTCCCAGCTGGAGCATCCCTGCACAGCCCGGAGCGTATCCTCCTGCCCTCGAGCAGCACCTCACCCAGCCAACAGCCCAGGACCATGACTGGAGGGTCTCCAGCCAACCCAAAGGACCTCAAAACTCTCCCACCACCAGACCATGGGTGACGGGATCCCTGGGCTGGGATTCAGATGGGCCAGGCTGCAGAAGAGGCTCAGGGGAGATGGGAGATGCAATGGGCTGGTGGTGCCACCATCCAGCGCTGCTCCCCATGGGGTCCGAGCCCCCACAGATGCTTCCTGAAGGGCTCCCTCGCTGACTGCAGGGGCTGGCTGCTTTGTCCTGGGAAGAGTGTGGGCTGCAAAGCAGGAGGGAGGCAGAAATGAGGGCTCCAGGAAGGGCCAGGAGCCAGGGATTTTTGAGTTTGGCTTCCCGACCTGTTTAGCATCAAGATCCGGGGGATGTGGAACACTGAAAGGGGAGAAGCCCATTAGCATTTCTAATGGAGTGGCTGCTTTCACAAGTCACCCGACACCCAGTTATTAACCACGATAAGAAGTGGGGCCATTAAGGAAACCACGGCTGCTTTGTCCATCTATCCAAACCTCTGTGCACCCCAAGTCTGGCAGGAAGGTGAGAAAAAGGCCATTCCCCCACCAACACCGGAGGGCAGTTGCAGCCCCCTGCTCCCATTCCTGCTCCCACACAGACCCAGACCCGCTCCCCTCCACCGCCCAGCATTTGCATCGCCATCGTGCTCATGTTTATGGCTGGGGGTTGCAATTAGGGGCAGCTCAAGGCCCTGAAGGTTTTTTCTTTGCATGGTTATTCCAGCAGGGTCGTTAAGGCCAAAGGGCTCCCGGTGAATGCACGTAACAGCATATGATTATGAAAAGCAGAAACCAGAGTTAATAAGGGTGAAGCTCCTTCCCTGCGTGGGAGCAGCAGTGCGGGAGGAAGAGGCTGCTTGACCTCTGTTACCATCCAGGGGATTTGGAGACAGTCCCTCCTCACCCTTCTCTGCTGTGGGGCTATGATCACCCCAAAAATGCAGAGCAGCTGAAGTCCCCATTGATGTTTGCCAAGGACCCACCACAGCCAGCATCACCCAGGTCCCACCGTGCTCTTGCCCAAGGCAGTGCCCCTTGGCCAAGGCACAAAGCCACGGCCTCCCTGGGACTCCTGTTTGCTGTTGGAGTCATTGTCCACGGCTGCAGCAGTGACCATTGGGCACCCCACAGTCCATGGGGACACCTGCTACCTCCAGAGCTCACCAGGAGAGAGAACAACAGCACAATGGTGCTGCCTGCAGCCCTCAACTGCAGGAGGGGGACCTGAAACAAAACCAACCTCCTGTTCCCAGGAGCGATATTTCACTTGCAACAAGCAAAGATGTATTTTGAACAACCATTAGCGAAAAAGCAGCCGAACCAGCTCCTGGGGTTAAAACAGGCGAGAAACAGAAAAGCTACACGAATCCCCCAAAACCCTACAGAAAGCATGGGCTGATGCATGCCCAGCCTTGGTGGGATGCTGGATTTGGGCTGTGTAAGGCGAGGGCAGGGCTGCAGCGGGCTGGCACGGCCCTCTCCATCCCTCTGGAATGAAGCGCGTCTGCACGGCAGCAATTAGAAATCCTCTTCTCGCTGCTCGCTCCCCGGTGTCCCTTTGATTCCCGAGTCCCGGCGGCCCCGGGGGTGCGGGGACAGCCTGTGGCAGGTGTCTTGCCTGTGACCCGGGTCAATCGAGGGCTCTGATCTCCAAATGACCCTTCCCAGCAGTGAATATGTACCCGCGCTCAAACAGCTTGCAGATGAAGGAGCAACAGACTGGAGATGATTTATTCAGGAATTAAAGGTTCAGTACCCCTTTTAAAGGCTGCGCCTCGGCACTGTCAGCCTTCATTGCACACAATTAAAGGGGTTAGCTGCCCCGGCCCGCCACCGCCCTCCTCCCTTCCAGGGGAATGAAATCAAACAAAACCAACCCCCCCACACGCCCCCACCAAGCCCCGATCTGGTCCCTCCAGCGTATGGTTGGGGGCACTGCAGAAAGACTTGCAAATTTGGAACATGAGTGGCCCTGGGAAGCTGCTCCGGCTCCGTTCTCTGCCAGGGACCAGCTCGGCTCTGCCAGGGATGCTCTGCAGATGCTCAGGTTTTGTCCCCACTCACAGGAGGGGATGCTCAGGGTCGGGGTCTCTGTTGGGCTGCTGGCAGAGGTAGACCCGGTGCCAACCATGCAAAGCCTGTTCCTGCAGCTGGAGCTTGGTGAGATGCTCCTGGGGCTCTGGACCAGGGAGGGAGGCAGGGGCTGCCCAGGAACAAACCTCCTCTCCTCTTTATGCCTTTGGAGCAAGACTCGACCCCCACCTCTGCCAGCTCAGCACCAGCATAATTCAAATACAGCCTCGAATTTCCCTCTCACACCTGAGAGGGGAGATAAGGATAACATTTAGCATCATCTGGATTATTTTTTCCCCCCTCCAAGTTGTGAGGGCTGATGGGGCGGTTTGGCTGCGGGAGGGGGAGCATCACTCGCGGGCGCGAGCAGCAGGAATTCAATGAAAAGCTTCCTTCCTCTTAGAAAAGGAAAGGAAGAAATCCGCTGGCAGCAGCGGCTGTTGATAATCTCTTTCCAAGGCAGTAAATTTTCCTGCAGCTACCCCGGCAAGTAATCCGGCAGATTATTACACCTTTCAGCGGAATCAGCCTTTTAAATATGCTCTCCCTTCACCATGCATCTTGTGTTTTATGACCTGACTTGCTGTCTGAGCACACAGGGAAACACAAATTACGCTCGTCTGCAACCAGAGTAGAGGCACCGGTGACAAATTTTATACCTCTGGTAACTGGGATCCTTGGGCGCTCCAATAAATAAGGAAAATTTCCTCTTAAAGCTGCACGAGGCTGCCAGGCTGGGGGCTCTGCACCATGACAGCCTGGGGAGGGGAAGGGACACCCCCCATCACACTGTCTGCTGCTCTGGGAGAGCACCCCACTCATTGCAACGCCGTGCCGAGAAGGCACACGCCGCTCGGATGGGCATAACGTGATTAACGCATACTTATATACCTCCAATGGCCAGCTATTTTTTACAGACCAGTTGTCCCCAGTCTGAGCACTCCAGGCAGGCAGTGAGCTTCTGGCAGGCCATTCCGAGGCAAAATTTATTGCTGTTTAAAAAAAAAGAAAAAAAAATATCCCCAAGACCGCCATAAGTATGTCTAAGGTCTTTGTTTTCAATTACAAATAAAAAATACACATATTGGTTTTCACTAAATTATCCTCTCGCAGCAATGGGCTGATCGTTCCCGGTTTCCCACCTAGATGGAAGGACATAAAAAGCCCACAAAATCTCATTTTTTGCAGGTTTAAAGTTACATGGCCAGCAGAAATGGGAATTCTTCCACTTCCCAATGCCCTTGTGCTTTTTCATTTGTCTCTTAGAAACTGCATTTTGACTGGAGTTCTTTTCCTTTTGCCTGCTTGGGAATCGGGAAGTGCTGCTTTTGGGAGGGGATGGAAAAAAAAGAGTTATCTATAATTCTGCAGTTGCCTGCAGGGCCGCGGGCACCAGCCACGCCGCGGAGCTGCAAAACTCAAATTTGAGGGAAAATCCTCCAATATTTTCAGCGCATCCATCCCTTTGCTGCCATGCGGTTCCACGTCCTGGGGGACAGTGGCTGCAAGCGGTCCCAGCCCACAAGCAGCGAGCCACAGGCTTTCAGCTAATTAGCTCAGACTAATTAGCCCAGGCACGGTGCCGGTGGCAGGACCTGCGCTGCCCACCACGATGATGGGGTCCCTGGGATCCCTTCCTTGCCTCCATCATGGGGTGACGGCGAGGGGTGTCCCCAGCAGCCAGGGCAGCCCTGGGGGTGGGATGTGGGCTGGAGCCCCACATCAGACACCCCGGCCCCAGCCCCGTCGCAGGTGCGGGAGCAGCGGGAGCCCACGCAAGGGAGGAAGAAAGGAGGAATCCACACATGTCTGCCAGAGCGAGACCTTCCCGCTGGCCGGCGAATTGACAGCTGCTTTGATTTGATTAGCAGATGCTGACGAGGCATCGAGACAAGTCCCCAGAGCCATGAATAATTTCAGTGTATTTGTGTTTATTTGATCTCAGTATGGGGCTGGCCCTGCCACCTCGCCCAGCCCCAGCCTGGACCCTCTCAGAGCGATGGGGAAGGGGCTGCCGGGCTCTCCAGATGGCCTCTCTGAGGCCACCACCGTCAGGGCTGGCTGTCCCCCTCCAGTGTGTGCTCCAGGAAGGAGAGAGCCCTTTGCCATGCTCTTCTCCTTCCTCCATCCACAACTCCTGCACAGCCATCCCACCAGGCTGGGGGGTGAGGAAGGAACCCCCCAGCAGCTTTTGGGGATGAGAAGAGATCCTCCCCAACCTCACAACTTTTAATAACTCATTCCAACACTTTCAAGTCTTTTTTACCTTTCCTCTGGTAAAACCTTACCTTTCTGGTTGCTGGACTAGTGCTGGCATGAGAAGCCATGTGCCAGGGCCACCGGCTCCTGCTGGCATCACCACGGGCCAGATGCTTGTTAGAAAGCAATTAATGCATTTCAAAGTAACAAGCTGGCCATAAACCCCCATGGTCTGACACAGATAAACCCACCAGATGTTATCTCTGAACCAGTGTACCCAAACACTGCACCAGGTATCGGGTCTCCCCCATGAATGAGAGGGGTCAGGTGGAAAGGAGAGCTGTTCTGGGCTCCACAGCCAGTGGAAAATGCCACCAGCAGAAGGGATGAAGAAAAACTCCCCTGCTGGGGTGCCCCTGGGATGCTCAGTTCCTCTGCCCCAGCAGCATGGTGCATGATGGCACATGGACCCGGCCAGGGCTGAAGAGAAGGGGTCTGAGCCCAGAGTGAGAGCTGAGGTTCCTCCTGTGGCTCCTCTCGGGGTGGCTTTGGGAGAAGATGACCCAGGACCATGCTCAGCAGGCACAGCCCTTGCCATGATGCTGCTGGGGGTCTCCCTGCATCTCCCTGACTGAGGACCCTGGGTCCTACTCCAGTAGGTAAATCAAGCAGTAAAATCTAGGCTCACAGGACATTTTAAACCAGGCAAATTCAACACAAGCAATTTTAATGTAATTCTGCTGCCCACAGCACCTTCCACATCCAGTTTAAAATTGCACTGGTTGGGTCTGATGACTTAGAAATCAAAGGTGCTCCGAGCAAGGCGAGAGCACGACCCCTGCCATCGGAGTAACGCCTCTCCCATCACCGTGTGTCGATTTAGCATGTGGCGAGTCCACCAACTACATCTCATGAAGGCTTCTGCAAAAACGCTTTCCCAGTCTGGCTCTCCCCTGCTGAACAAGCTCCTGCGCGAAGCTTCAGCTTCAAACTAACCACGAGTCGTTCTGAAACGCTTCCAAAACTGTCTCATTTCTACCTAAGAAAACATAAATCAGTCCTCGCTCGCGAACTGGAGCCAGGTCTGAGGTCTGCAACGAACCCGTGGGGATCCATCAGCACAGTTTCCAGTGACAGTTTTAAGCTCGCTTGGCCGGATCCACAAAGGTATTTGGGAACCTAATGCTCACCGAAATCACCGGTGACTGCACACCTCAATCCCCCTGCAAACGGGATCCTCCCCCCGACTCCTCCGAAGGGGGAGAACCGAGCTGGTGCCTTGCTCTACCCCAGCTCCCCCCACCCTCCCACCACCTCGGTTTGCCAGGAGCATCCCCCCACACTGCCCCTGCCCGGGGGGGACCCTGTGCCCCATAGCACCAAAACCCCCCAGCGCTGGACACCATCTCCAGCAGCTGCTGCTGGCACCAGGGTTCGAGCGGGAGGGTGCCCTGGGCCGCCCGCAGCGAGGGGGGACAAGATGGGGGACAGGAGGGTGACAGGAGCCAGCAGCACCAGTCCTGCCCTCGCTGCGTGGCGCTGGACCAGCCCAGCTCTGCTCCAAGCAAGCAGCAGCTTCAACAAACAGCCCAAAGTGATGCATGAGCTGTAGGTTTTGGCCCGAGGGAGGAAAAGCACCATATTGGTGCAATTACCTGAGTTTAGACAAACCTCGGCGGGTGCCTGGGCCAGGTTCAATAGCTGGCAGATGAGCAGCAGCATCTGCAGCATCAGCTCTTGGCTGGCGCGCGGGGACCCTCCGTGGGGCTGCCGGGGGGCTCGGGGCAGGGAGCAGATGTCCTGCAGGCGTGCGGCCCCTGGAGCTGTTGCAGGTGTGGGGCAGCAGAAATGTGCTGAGGCCACAGTGCCGCGACGGCAGACCCCCCCCCGGTCCCCAGCATCGGCTGGGCTGGGGGCAGGATGTGACCGTTCCCAGCTCCCCAGCACCACTGTGATGCCTTTGACAGCTCGAGCGGGCCATCGCTGGGCTGCTGCTTGCCCAGCCCTGGCAGGAGGCACAGCTCCATGCTGCCTGATGGCCCAGAGCAGGCAGCAGCTCCCCAGAGCAGCAGGTTACCCCCAGGTTAACCCATCTAAAGGTGATGGTTACTCCTAACTCCTCAAGACAGCTGCCTGCAAGGAGGCAGGGATGGAGCCAGGGCTGCCCAGCCCTTCTCCTCGCCACCTTCCCGGGCCAAGCAGGCAAAGGAGCCGTAACCGCATCTGAAGGGGGAGAGGTTTCACCCTGCAGCTGGAGAACAAAGCCCACAGAATCACAGAATCACATGGGGTTGGAAGGAGCCTCTGGAGATCATCTAGTCCAACCCCCCTGCCAAAGCAGGTCCACCCAGAGCAGGTTGCAAAGGAACATGTCCAGGTGGGTTTGGAATGTCTCCAGAGAAGGAGACTCCACCACCCCCCTGGGCAGCCTGTTCCAGTGCTCTGCC
>JAOXNO010000070.1:6735039-6753357 GCA_028565335.1 Limnodromus scolopaceus
CATTCCCTCTCGTTCTGTCACTAATTACCTGCGAGAAGAGACCAGCACCAACCTCTCTACAATGTCCTTTCAAGTAGATGTAGAGAGCAATGAGGTCACCCCTCAGTCTCCTCTTTCTCAAACTAAACAGTCCCATGTTATGGCAGATTAACCCCAGGTTGTCAATGCCAAATTAACCCCCATCTGTCATCAACATTTGCAGGGACACCAGGGGGACTTGGGTCTTCTCAGCTGCAGTTCAAGGTAGAGCGACCTGGTGGGAAATGGCTTTTAAGCCACGGTTGGTCTCTGTGGACAGTCATGGGGGGCAACAAGGAGAGCCAAGTGACAGTTGCTCACCCAGCTGGGACACCCAGGCATGGCTGCAATAGAAAAAAAAAAAGCAAAATAAAGTGGAGGGTGGAGGGAGAGAATGGGGTGTGATGGCACCGAGATGTGGCTGCTTGCACCCTCCCTGCCCCTTGCCCACCCGGGTGCTCCGCAGGCCACGGGGATATCTGGGATGCCGATGGCGATGCTGCATTTACTCATGCTGCTCGTTACACTCATCTGTTCCACTCCTCGACACCACAACTCAAACTTTGTTAGCAGATAGAACAGATCTATTTTTAATCTGCAAGCAGAGGCAGGGCGGTCGCCCCACTTAAGTCCACTGAGCTTGTTTTCATCATCACTAAAGTCAAAAACACATAGAAAAAGCACACCACGTAACCAAACGTCCCGAGAGCCGGGGCAGAGCCGCTGCCTGCCAACTACAAGCCACCCATGAGGACAAGCCCACAGTGAGGGCAGTCGAGCAGCTCTGCCCGAGCTGGTGGCTGCGGGTTCAGCACAAGGAATGGGTTCAGCATGGGCTGCACAGGTCTATAGCACACACACACACACAAAAATAATAAAAAAATAAGTCATAAAAGAGCGATACGCTGGCCGAAGTCAGGGAAGGACCACACGTGCGTCACCCCATGCCAAGAGAGGATAAAGCCCCCATTTTCTCCGCAGCATCCGACTGGATCGCAGCCTCCCCCAGTCACACGTCTCAATGGTGAGAGCGGTGCCCGCTGCGAGGCTCCCCGGCCCCCCCCAGCCCAGCAGCACGGCCCCAATTCATGTGGGTTTGTGCCTGACTGGCAGGCAGCGCCCGGCCCCGGATGGGACCTCCTGCCTGCCGTGGCACAGCCCGCAGGTTTCCCATCCCAGTCGCAGGGACCGGTCCAGGAAAGCCTCGGGATCAGAGGGGCTGGTGCAGAGATGGGCACAGGGGCGGGGGGGGAGCAGGACGGGGCGTTAATGCCGCTTTGTGCTCTGTTTTCCAGAGCTGGGGGGAAATGAATGGAGCCCATCGCAGACCCTCACCGCCCCTGCGGGCACCGGATGCCCCTCCGTCCGCTTTTGATTGAATCAGCCCCTCGGATGGATTGACGGACTGATGGACAGACAGCAAGGTGGCCCAGAAAGCACTGGTTATTTCCACTTCAGAGAGGAGCAACCACAGGGGTGGTCTGTCCTGGGATCTGGGGGTCATGCTGCGCCCCGGGCAAAGGATGCTGTGCCTGCTCCGAGCACTTCTCTCGGGGGTGTCTGCCCCTGCACCCCCCACCAGAGCGGGATTTCTGCCAACAGAGGAGAGGATGGGGGTCCCAGGGAGAGCGACACCGCACCAGGGTCCCACCAGAGCCTCCGGGTTAGTGCCAGGTGTGGGATACACACTGGTCCCCACTGGGGACAAGACCCAGCAGGCACAGGGATAACGCTGTCCTAGATCCCACTGTGCCAGCGGGTACCTGCTGAGGATGTGGACACAAGCTGGCAGCCAGGATGAATTCTGCTTTAGGATGAAGTTTAACGTTGGGGGAAAAAAGATAGTTCTGAAAAGTCACCTTCCAGTAAATTCGATTTTTTTCCTTGCACGGCAATAGCTTTAAAGTAAAAAGCACAAAAACAAAACAAAAAAACTTCTTTAGGCATTTCAGAATAGTTTTTCCTAGTTATTGTGAAAATTTAGATCAGAAAATGTGTTGGGTAAAATATTCAATTCCCCACAGCCTGGAGAGCCTCATCAAAAATCCATTTGAAGTATTACTCTCAAATCCCTCATGGCAATGGGATATTTTAAGGTCAGTTAAACTTATTATTCACTCAAGATTCTCTTTCAGGTTCCTGCATATTTCAAACAGATTTTTCCCCATCTCTAGCCCAACTGTGTTACAAAAAGCCCTTTCCCCTTTTTTTTTTCTGAAAAGAAAAAAAAAGTTGTCAAAAGAAAAGATACTAATCAGAAACAGCTTCTGAAGTCTTTAAACCCACTACAGTTTGTACTTGTTACCAAAAAAACATTGACGCTATCTCCAGATCCCTAAATCCCTTGACTTTTAAAACGCTGAATGGCGCTGTGCTTGGAAAAGAAGAACTAGCTCGAATTTGTTTTTCTTATTTGCAATTCAGTTTCCTTGAAACAGGGTATATTCACAGAGAGGTTTTTTTTTCTCCCTTTTATTCTCCAAGGAAAGAAAGCAACTTCTGAAAGTGCAACCTGCATTATTTTTGGATTATTTACAATTTCCAATGGAATATAACTGCAATTTCTGCTCTTACCGTCCCTTTTCCCTCCAAGGACAGTTTGGGTTTTTTTTAAATAAATAAAGATCACCCAAAGAATACAATTTTTTAATTTTTTAAGTGTCTCTACCTTAGGAAGGAGCACAACAGCCCTTCCAGCAGTACACGAAAACCAAGAGGGGTCAGCTCCCAAATCAATGGTACCTGCCCAGGCATCAGCAGGATCTGTCCCTGAAGAAACCACACAACAACCCTGAAAGCAATTTATCTGGAGCAAAACAACAAATATTTTAGAGTAACTATAACACTATTTATTTTTTCAACCATCTACAGAAAAACTTCGCAGCTGATTACAAGGTTCTGAAGTAGCAAAAAGATCAGCCTTTCCCCTAAAACACAAATGTCTGTTTTCCGCTCAAAACCTCCCCGGTTTTGAAACATCAACACCGACCAAATCTAGGATTTCACTTGGAAGATCATCACTTTCTTTGTATTTAAAAAAAAAAAGCAAACTCTTGCTTTGAAGAAAATTAAACTTTTGACCACAAGAAACAAAAGCTTTAGTTCCTCACCGACCTGCAAAGGGCTCGTATTTGTGTTTTCCCAAAAAGAGAAGCTTTTCTGGAGAGGAGATGAATCGCCAACACAAAAGCACCTCCTCTAGTTACCAGGGACCCTCAGAAAGTTGTGATTTTGGGTCCTTTGCAAAGCCAGACGCACGCCTGCACAATCCCAGTCTGGATGTGGATCTCCCACATCTGGGAAGCTGGCTGCTGGTCATGGCAGAGCACAACTCCTCAACACTGCAAACCTTTCCTCTCCTGTCCTGGCCAGCAATATTGCCCGGTCAGCTTTTTCCGTCTTATTTTGGCACTTCCAGGTCTTCTTGGAAACTCGGGAAGAAAATCAGTTGCTAACCTCACGAGAGGTTGAACGCCAGGATGGACCAGAGGGCACAGGTTCCTGCCTGCTACAGCCTCCCCCTGTCCTTCCACCACCACCCTGATCATGCCCTGAGCCTGAAGCAACACCACCCCATCCACCTCCTAGCATCCCTGTAACAGAGATGAGATATTTGGCCATAGAGATGCAGTACAGGGAACATCAGGACACCTGAAGGAAGTGTGGGCTAGGAAGGTCCTCCCAGCTTCTCCAAGTCCTTTCCAGCTTCCAGGGAGGACAACGCAGCCATGGGTAATCACCAGAAAACTTTCCTGAGGACCCATCCCTAGGACCAATTCAGGCACCTTTATCTTCATCCCCAAAGCCCTTCAAACACATCCTCCCTCCTCCCTTGCCCCACCGCCAGGAGCAGGGTGGCACCTTGGAGGACCTGGCTTCCAAATTCTCTCCCAGGAAGGACGACTGCTGCAACACAAACAGTTTGAGCTCAACTTCTCTGCTGAGGTATATGGGTTAGGTAGGAGCCAAAGGAGAGCTGGTGCAAACGAGACCTCTGCCCAAATTCAGTGGCTGGAACAGCGTGTGCTTGCCCCGCGGACCTACTCGTGCTCTGCTCCAGGGAGCTGATGGTGATTTTGCTGGCGTTGACCAGCCTCCCTGCTAAGTTCTGCCGGGCTCTTCAAACCCTATGACATACATGGGACTGAGATAGCCACAAAGGCACTTCCAAAGCCCCACCTCCCTGGGACAGAGGGGTCATCCTAACAAATCATTGGTTGCTTCCTGTGAGGTGCTCAACACTTATACCCCAGATAATAATTTCACAAATATCAGAAGGTCACAAACAATATTAAGAGCTCTACCCAAAGCCAAGAGTAACGCAGCCAACACAGGAGGCAAATTGAGCAGAGAGGAAAAGATTGCAAGTGCCCATAATCTTGCTCCAGAGAGCAAAGAGTTTAGAAATTATTAAACAGTTCTTAGTGTTTCCAGCCATCTGGCCTGCATTTCTCCGTTTATTCAATCAGACATATGTTGCTTTTATCCCCGCCACTGCCAGCTCTCCCCTGTTCTCTGAAAACATGTGCATCCTCCACTCTTTGCTCATTTTCAGCTCGGCACAAAGCAGAGGCTGTGGGCTCGGCACAGTGCAGATTTCCAACAAGTGAACGTGCCCGTTATAGCCACTTCCACCAACAGATTTCTCCCACTTGTCCCTAAAAATCAGTGTTTGCCCAAAACAAGGCAGCTCTGGCAGACTGGGACGTAATTCCCAGTTGGGAACCCCACTGCTGCAAAGCAGCATCACTCCACTGAAGCCAACAGCATCCTATGATTCATGCTAGCCAGGGTCTGGAAGGAGAGATCACCTCCAGCTATGCAGGTGTGGAGGACCAGCATTCACAAAGAGCGTGTCTCTCTGGGGACATCACAGCACACGTATGCCAAAGCAAGGAGGCAGATTCCATGCAGGCTCTGCTGTACACTAACACATGCAATAACACTTCCAGGCCACCCCTGTCAAGGTGTAGCACCACAAACCATCTTCTCTGATCAGCCCGCTCTTTGCACCTTTCACTTCCAGCTATGATTTCTTCCCTCTAATAAGCAGAGCATCCGACCAGGGGGATGAGAAGCCGGAACTGCAAATAACGGATAGAAAGGGAGAAAGAGGAATGCTGCACTGCTCCAGCAATGTAGGCACCCACCACCCAAGCCAACAGCATCACCTTGCACCTCTATGGTCTTCAGAGGGCAAGAGAATAAGGAGATTCAAAACTCTGTCCAAGGACAGCCAATACTGGCGCACCACTGTTAGATGTGGGAAGAGACCTACAAGCCATGGAGGTTGTTCCAGAGCTGCACTCACCACTAGCAAGAAGACAGAGCTGTTGCTTGGGATCAGACTTAGCTTCCACCAAGCATGAAAACTCCAGCCCTGGCTCCTTTGCCACCTGGAGATGACTGCTTTCCCCCAATGCAACTCTCATTCCCCACCAGCCTGCAGCAAAGCATGTCTTCGTCTTCACATCAGCTTTGGCTCCATACTCCTCTTCCATGAGTTTCCTCCAAAGACCGTCCTTGAAGCGGGAAGTCTCTTTGAGTCTGCAACGGGGCAAGGAGTGAATTACATTTAATTACACACTGTCCAGGGTCTTAAGTATCAGGCCAAGTGTTACCAGATGTGCAGGGATCTCTGTCAAAGCGATCCGCAGGCTTGAATGCCTGTTCGGATATTTAATATGTTGGTATCTAGGGTGTGAGGGTCAGAGCTGGGGTTTTCAATGCAAACGTTACAAATCTTTTTTACTCCTACCATCACCTTTTAATAACGCCATAAATCATCAGGCACTTCTCAGGTGACCACGAAATTGCCCATTTGTGCATCTGAGCAAGCTTATCTGGACTCTTACTCTTCGTTGCCAGCAAAGCAGACCTGCTGAGAGCAAACTCCAGGGTTTTGCGTGCCCCATCTCCCCCTCCACAAGTCATCTCTTGGCATGTGTGCTTCAGATGCACTGTGGCAGCACAAGAAAAAGAAGAGTAACTGATACAGGAAGATTAAAAAAAGGTTGGATCGGTCTGTTCCTAATGCGAGCCTTGCTGCTCACAGTCCTTTGATTGCAGCAGAAATAAAAGATGGAAATTCACTGGAGGCAAAGGAATTAATTAAAAGGAGAATAAAGGAGCATCAGTCTGTTGGAGTCCTGGCATCAATTCCGAGACTAGTTTTGAAGTGGCAACGGTTTTACTCGTTCTTTAAAGTTGTTCTTCTATGTCCTGCTCGGTGACTCAGGGAACTGACGTGCAGCGTGTGCAGCGTCTGACACTAACGGCCGACGAGGGACAAGGCAACCCAGACAGCACAGGACCTACCTGCCCTGACGTCCTTCCATCTTCTTCTGCTTCAAGGGTCTTCCTCCAGACCCTGGAGGAAAGGAGATTTCTGCAGAAATCAGGTCTCTTCAGAGCCTCACACCACCATCCTACACCGAACTGCTCCAAACTGCTTTCTTCTGACCCACCGGGATCTTCAAAGCATGGTGGAGCCACCATCCTTCACTGGGCTGCCAGCACTCATTTTGGGCTTGTAAACTTGTCTCTGGATGGTTTCATAACTCTTCAAGAAGCGATCGCCAAGGTTTTGTTGTAGGGGAGAAGAACGCTAACCACCTTCAGCCAACCTACAGCTCAAATTGGGATTTTCTTCAAATACAGCTTTGCACATACAAATGGACCACAGTTCTTTATAGCTTGCTTCTGGTTCCTGAGCCCTCAGTCTTCTTGTCTTCAAGACATACTTGCTTCAAGCAAGAACTGAGACTCTCCCCACCCCATTGACACCAGGAGCTATGGCTCCAAGAAAAACCCCACCAAATCTCTTGAGATTCATAACAAAATCAATAGAGTTCCCAACTCTGCCCTCCACCCAGATTCTGCTTTAAAAATTTACGTTCAGCTGCCATGCAAAGAGCAGGATCTGTCACTGGGAGCATCCCAGCTCAGGAGGGTTTCACGGGCAGATTTCTTTTCAAAGGGCACTGGTTGCCCCTCCTCTTCATCCACAAACTTGGCTCCAACTTCACCCAAAGAGAAGCATGGGGTTTGGGGACTGTTTTCCGGTCAGAGCTGGGCACAGCGCGCACACACAACCTATTGTGCAATTCATCAGCCTATGATGTCATGCAACCAGAAACCCACTAACAACAAGGTGTACGTTAACACTTACAGGCAACTGGTTGGGCTGTGATGGAAACGCTGACATGAGGCTCCCACAGCTGGACACAGCTGGAGTTAGGTGGTCACCAAAGCTTGGCAGGATCGGTATATAATTTAAGCCCAAATTTGCCTTTATTTTAAAGAATGTTTGCCTAGAAAAAACCCACAAACATTTAGAAGAGGTCTTTCACCATCAGAGTGATTAATGCTAAAAAGGAACTGTTCATTCAAGGTTCCTGTTCAGTAATTCAAGTTTTATGAACCTTTTACACAGCAAAGACCTTATTGTGACAGAGACCTAAGTCCCGTGAATACAGCAGGCCCTCACGTGCTTCCTGATACACTTTGAAGCAGAGAAATATTAATTTTTAATATACATAACAAGATCAGAACACGGCTATCCCTTGTTATCTGCCTTGTAAGAAGATCAGGATCAAACCGAGCGCGCTCTGAGAGAGGACGCGGTGGCTGGGTTACACCGGCACCGTGCGTCCTTCCCATCTGCACAGCAGGTAATTAGCCAGCACGCCACGCTCACAGCCTGTGCCTGGGCTAATTACAGCGACCTGCTGGGACTCGTGTGGGCTGTAACGGGTTCAGCAACCCCATCTCCCCCCCGAGGCTGATGGGCTCTGACGCCGCCTCTGCTCCCCCAAGGGATGGGGCTGAAGCACCAGAGATGAACTCCAATGCCCAGCACAGGGCAATGCCCACCCTGCCATGACGCCCCGAGGTCCAGGGCAGATCTGGGTGATCAAGGCAGCGATTGTCCCTGGTGGTCTCCTAAACCAGCCCAGGCACCCTGCAGAGACAGGGACCTGCAGCAGAGCTGGGGTTGGGAGGGAGCTGAGGACACCTTTCATCACCGCCTGGAAGAAAGCAAGGGACCTGGCACAGGAACCCAGGGAGCCCCGATCACAGAGCCAGGGGACAGAAATGACCCAGAGCCATCTGCACCCTGCGCTGCTGCAGCAGGTTTGGTCCCATTCCCACACACAGTCCATTCCCTGGACCACAGCACTGGGATGCTCCCACCATCGCACTCAGACCTTCGTCTCCAACGTGTGTGCTGATCCGGCAGCAGCACATGCCCCCCCTTCAGGGCAGGATCAAGCCTTTGGGGATGCCTTTCTCCCTTCTCTTTCCGGCAGCAGCCCAGCCCCTTCCCGACGGATCCTTTGTGAAGGAGAGGCACCAGCGGCAGCTTCGCGCCGCCCGGGTGGCAGCAGAGCGGATGCAGGTTGTCACGCTTGGGTCTCTGACACCGCAGGGGGATGTTCAACTCCCTCCCTCCCCCCAAAATGGGCTTTTCACGGAGACAAATGATCCCTTCCCTCAACAAAACCTAAATTCTCAGCCGAAAGTACTTGGCAGCGGCCCCTTGAAATTTTTCTCATGGCTTGTGTGGCTTAGGAACATGACTTTCTGAAATATAAAAGCAGCCAGAGGGAGAGGCTGATGCTCTTGTTGAAGAATAACACCCCCCCCAACCCAGCAACGTGCCCCGCTGGGCTGTCACTCGCAGGGATGGAGCTGGCAGGTCCCAGCCAGCCAGGTCCAAGCAGCTGGGAAAAGCTCTGCCCAGCCACCAGTAACCCACCCAGCCCCGGAGCATCACTGCCATGATGAGGCTGTGTCAGCCAGGGACCGGAGGGGTGGCCAGCAGCCTCCTCTCGCTCCCCAGCATCTATTGACAACTGGCAGTGATGAGGGACTGCGCTGACGAGCATCTGATCAATGGCACTTATCGAGCCCCGTCCGCGTTCCCGGTAATTGGAGGATTTCTTTCGCTTCCACTCTTATTGACGTTTCCTCCCTGGCAGGGTGTCCGTGGGGGTGCGTTGTCACTTGGAATTACAGGGGAGCTGAGCGGCACAGGCGGGATCAGGAACAACGGCACGGCACGCGGTGCGAGGCATCTGGTGGGAAAGGGCAGGGGAAACCTTCGAGGCACAATCAGCACCCGCAACCAGCCTCAAAGAAGGAAAAAAAATTAATAATAAAATAATCACCCGTAGGAGTGCCGAGGTGGCAGAAGTGTTTCAGGATCCTTCTTCATCAGCGCGGAGAGGCAGCTCTGCCTTCACCATGAGCAGAGACAGGGAGGTAGGACCCTGCTGCTGGGTCCCCCCCCTCCCTGTGCCGTGGTTTCCTTTGGGGGCTTGATTTCACCTGCAGCAAGAAGTGAGCATCCCCCCCCGGCTCAGGAGGAGCCATCCTGCCCTCAGCTGGGTGTGGGGAAGAGAGGGGAGCAGGCAGGAGCCAGCCCTGCCCACAGCCCAGGCCCCCCCCAGGGCTGGGGTTTGGGATGCGGGGGGCTCCGGAGCAGCTGGGAAGTTGGGCGGTGAAGGAGGGCTCCGCCAGCCCCCACCGAGCAGCACCACGCAGGGCTGGGCAGGAGGCAGAAGTGTGATGTGGCCTCTAGGGATGGGACCTGTCACTTTTCTTGTCCCTTCCCATCAATCACCGGCGGGTCTTTTTTTTTTTTTTTTTAATATTTTGCACAATACTGTGCTCACCGAAAGCGGCTGCTAATTCACCAGTGGAGGTAGCCCAAAGGATGCAGGAGCGGGAGCAGGTGAGGAGATGGTCAATTCTTCATTCCGACTGTAGAAACACCTCCTGCGCACCCACGGGTAGGTGTGCACACAGGCACGGCCACGCACACGGGTGCTGTTTAGGGGCTAAGTAATAAATCAATAGCAAAGTGGTCAGCCTTTCCCTCCGCAAGGACGCTTAACAAGGTCACATCCTTATTCTCTCCAGACTAATGAGTGGAGATTACTAATAAGACCTCAGTGACAAGTGACTATATTAATGTAATTCTCTCCTGCTTGTAATCAATTTTGTGTGTTAAAATGCACAGCGGTCTTGGCCGCCTGGGATGGCTGCATCGTCTCCAGTGCTGCAGAGCCGCTGGCTGGGCTGGGAGAGAGGAGTTTTATTCCCTTCATGTCCCTACAGGGCTATGGGATTTCCTCAGCAGAGCACACTCAGTTCTACTACATCACTCCCGGGAGGAGCCCAGCAGCACATCCCGCTCCCAAAGTGCTCCTGTTCCCCTCAGCCGCCCAAAACATCTCTGTGCTGGCGCTTTAATAGCCCAAACAGCAGAAGTTTTCTGCAGCTGCTTATGAGAAGCTAATTTCAGCCATTTCACCCCATATTTCAGTCTCAAACGGTGCTGGTCCCAGCACTCTGCAGGCTCCAGCTGAGGGTGGTTCGTGCCACCAGCAGCCCCAAGCCCAGCAGCACGTGCTAGACCAAAAGGAGCATCCCTGTTCCACGGCTCTAGATCACCTCGGACGTGGAAAGCCTGGATCTCTGGGCAGAGTCATCCCTGCCCTCTGCAAACACCTGCGGCACACGGGGTCGAGCACTGACAACCCCGTGCCCTGGGATCACCCACAGGTTCAAATTCGGTTAGCCGGGGGCACGCCGCCTCTGCGCCCGGGTTACCGCCCCAGCGGCCTGACTGACTGCAATATTCCCCATTTGCATTTCAAACGACTCTTCAGATCAAGAGTGACTCACTTAAAGAGATGCATGAATAATTCTGAAGACTGTTTAGACTCCTGTGATCTGCGAGCTGTCTCTGCGCGGAGGGAGGAGGCGGCGAAATCAAATGAGTTGCTGTGGCTTTTCCACCCAGGACCACCACCACCACGAGAGGTGAGCGTGTAAAAACCCCAGCAGCCGTGCACACACCGTGCCCAAAGCACCGACACGTCAGGTTCTTAGACCCTGCCAAGGGGAAAGCCCCCAGTTGCACAGCCCGGATGAGATTCAGGACACACACTGTATTACCAGACGTGGTGCCCAGGAGTTTAGGCAGAGCCCCAGTAACTCATGGAGCGGTGCAGGATGAGACCCGCACTTCTCCAGACTCTCAGAACATCCGTGCGAGGCTCCAATTTATTTCTGGTGTGCACATCGTTTATTACAGAGCAGGGCTGGCCCACCCCACTCAGGGGGACTAATTCGGGCAAGCCCAGGGTGAGACAGCGCTAGAGAGATCCGAGTCAGATCCTGCAAACCCTGACTCACGAGAGAGCAATGCATGGTGACCCCCAGCCATACGTCCTCCTGCAAGGAAAGACTCATCCTAAACCATCACCCTGGTGGTGCCCACACCAGAGCAGACCTGCCCAGCCTGTGCCTCCCAGCTCTCCAGCTCCCAGCCACAGCCCAGGCTTTCAACCAAGAGCTTTTGATAGACCTGAAGAAAGCCACCCAGAACATCCCTCCGCTCCTCACTTTAATAAATTTCTAAACAAACGCACCAGAAAAATGTGGTGGGAGGCACAGAGGGAGATCTGAGAGCTCTGCCGGCTCCTCTGCCGACCACCCCCAGGTGGATGAGCAGAGGATTTTTCAGCCCACTGGAGCAGGGCAAGGAGGGCACGGCTGGCAGAGATGGCTGGCACAGCTCTCTGTACATTGGAGCACCTCAGTCTCCCCCCCAGCGCACGGCTTGGTCCTCGCTGGTGGGCTGAAGTGTAGCATGAGAGCAAGGGGAGGAATTAAACCGTGCCACCCGAGATGCTCCATGGAGGAGGACACCTTGCGGGACCCAGCTGGGGGGAGAACAGACCACCCCAAGAGCTCCGGGCCGGTGGCCAGGCGTTGCCAGCCTGCCCAAGCCCCTTCAGCCATCCCAAGAGCTGGGGTGCGGGGAAGGAGCTGCCAGGCTCCGGTCTCACCCAGCTCCCAGAGCCCCCCCAGCTCCCGCAGGACACGGGAGCATCCCTCCGACGCCGGCCGGCTCCCTAAGCAGGCGGATTTCCAAAGCCCTTTGAAAAGCCATTTAGAGCTAAGTCCTGGTATTAAACCTGGCCTTTCATTAGTCAGGTTTTCAATCTCTGCCCGAGCCTGTTTCAGCAAAAAGTTTTCTAAAAGGTCAGGAAGAAGCTTTTAAGCATATTTGCCAATTAACTATTGTAACCCCCTCCTTGACTTGATGCGAGCTGCCCACTTCCGTCTCAAGGGATGGTAATTACTGTTTTATAAATAAGCTTTGAACTCTCTTAAGTAATAGTCTCTCCTCGCATAAAAGCGCCCTCTAAATCCACTGGCCTTTTCCACCTTCTGTCACTGCATCTAAAAATAATCTAGGAAAAGAAGCCCCTAATACTTTTAAGAAGAAACTCTGTCTTAACTCCGTGATGACTATTTCTCCAGCCCCTCAATAATTCAACTAACAGAAACCCTGCAGCTTTCACTGCTGTTTGTGAACTTTTCATGATATTTGACATCTTTTCAGAAGTCCTCTGGAGTTACACGGAGGTGATAAAAAAACCTGTCCATGTTTATACGTTTAAATTTCAGCCCCTGAGGTTACAAAAGAGTAACCAGGGAAGCACAAGAAAAAAGGCATGAATGAAGAAGTATTTTCCAAAGGTACTGATTCACATAATACTGATTTTTTTTTTTAATTTTTTTTTTTTTTTTAAACCAGCCCCATGATTTCTAGGTGCCCAGCTTTATATATTTATTTGAGCAGTCTGGGATAGCAACACTGGCAGACTCGAAATCCTTTAGAAACTCAGGTTACTTCTGCACACCCCAGTGCACAGCCTGTATATAAAACCACCATTTATTTAAAAGAGACAGCGGCAGAGAAAGCATTCCTCAGGCGGGAAGACCATGACTTGTTCCACTCCGCAAGTCACAGCTTTTATCCGAAAAAAAATCACAGCCAACACTAACATGCAGCTTTAATCACTTTAGCCTGACACTATCTGTGTAACAACACATGGAATAACCCGACTCAATTTTGCCTTGCAGCTGAGCCAGCCTAAAACTCAGACTCGCAAACCTGCTTGTATCAGCAAGAAGCACTTCATCGGCTTCGGCGGGCTTTGGATCGGGAACAAAACTCGGGAGCTGCCACATGAAAGCAAGGGAATAACGTCAGCGTGAAAAGTGAGGGGCAGGAGGGCCAAGTCATGCTCCTTGCCCCATCCCCGACTCGGCGCTGGTGGGAAAGAAGCCCCTAAACAAGGCAGGCACAGCCCCTCTCGCCTGCCCTCCCGAATATCTGCCTAGGATCCCTTTAAACGGTTTCAAATGTTAATTCCTCATCGTGACAGCAGAAGCTATTTTTAATCCCACGTGAAAGCAGTTTGCAGAAGACCAAACTTTGCACGTCTTACAGATTGCTTCCCAAGTCTGGGCAGTGCTGTGTCTTAGGGAGCAGTAAAACAGGGGTACACCATGGCAGGGAGACCTGGCTGGCTGGCACAGACATGCACAGCACTTAAACCCTCTCCTAAGTGTAGAGCTGGGACTAAAACCTTGAATAAACAGCAAATGATATAAAAGGGACTTAGAACCCCTCTACACCTGGACACATTTTTAATATCCAACAGCAAATCCAAAGTATCGTGCGTTAAGTAAAAGCATCAAAATATCTTCTTCATATTTACAAAATCACAGCTTTTTCTCTGGTTTCCTGCATTTTTTCTTTGCATTTTAGGAGTTATTTTCCAAACATGGGGGTGAGGATAAGGGAAGCTGACACAGAAAGGCCTCATTTTTGTAATAAAAGCTTGAAAAAAGGAAGAAGGGATCACAAAGTAATAAACCCAAGAAGCTTGCTGCAGGACAGAGTTTCTACAAATGTACCAAGAAAAACAAGGGCCACTCTCAGCCGAGGAGCCCTGAAACACGAGTCCATCAGGAGACCAGATTAGCTGGTGTCAATGAATAAAGATAATGTCCCAGAGCAGCTCTCAGTGCATCGCCATCTGACTCCTCGAAAGATCCCTTTGTCTTTTCCCACCTATGTATTTCTTAAATGTGACTGTGAAAAGCTCACCCTGGAAGGGGATACAAGCTCCGTGCCAAAATGCAGCCTGGTGACTCCAGAAGAGTAGCTGAAACGTGGGATTTTATTCATCAGCTCATGCTATAGAGTGTCTCGATCTGTCTGTGCAATCACAACACACACAAAAAACCCCCTCAAGGCATCTACTTAGCTCTACTTTTCAACTGCCAATAACACTCACAGCAAAAGTCAAAAGAGCAGCGCTGGAGCCGCGTCCTTTCCCTGCCGCTCAAAGGCTTCGGGGTTGCAAGGTTCGGAGATAACAAAGTCTGGCTCAAGAAATCCTGGATGCCTTTCAAGAACATTATTAGCTCCCATGAATGGATTTGAAGAAGGGGGGAAAAAAAAAAAAGAAAGAAAGAAAAAACCCCTACATCGTATGTAGCAGCACTCTGTGCTCTACTTCCCCTGGGCACACACACACGCTCCTGAGGCTGGGACACCCCCAGCACCGTTTAATGTCTGCACAGAAGCACTGGGTAATGCATGGTGAACCACATGAAAAGACAATTAAAAAAAAAAAAGCTAAATGCAGGCTCCAAGAGATTCAGGGCTCTGGACCGGAGGATGCTCAGCGGCGATGCTCACTTGCCGTGTGCCACCGCAGCCGGCTGTGGGGCTCCAGCCGGGCCACTCACCAGGAGGCATTTGCCAACTGTGACTACATCCCATGGTACTTCTTACTACTTCTGCCCCAAACCATAAGAAAGTAAGGAATTGTCTACAATTCCTATGAAACGCAGTGTGCACCATCACCCAGGGCTCCCCAAAGGCTGCTTTCCCACAGCGTGCGACACTCAGGGATGTGAAGGGCTGTTGGGAGCCTTGGCCTGGCCCCATTTCTGTGTAAATCTTTCTTTGGCTATTGGAAAAAAGCAGGAAGAGGAGACGGAGAAGAGGGGCTCGGATCATAGATCATACAAGGAAATACAAGAGAGAGGAAAAACCGTCGTATTGAGCTGATGTTGCTGCAAAGTTTTTGGTGGACGGAGACAAGGAAACTGTTCTTTGGATAAGCTGCATCAGGCTGAGTGCTCTCAACAAGGATTCCCCCAAACTCCCTTTTGTGCAAACCAGCATCTGCCAAGACCATTCCCTGCACCCCCTTTGTGCCCCAAACCCGCCGTTCCCCACCGCTTCTCCTGCCCCGTTCCCCACAGCACCGGCACCGCCGAGGCTGTGCCGAACCGTGGTACGAGGCAGATGGAGTGGTCCAAACCTCTGAACAACATCGGGCGGCTGCCGATGGGAAACGAGCCCGGCTCCGGCAACCCAAAAGGGCACAATCCCCTGCAAAGATCTCATCTACGTCTCCAAAACACAGCCAGCAGAGCAGGGCAGAGAGTGCATCTCCCCTGGAGATGCCACCGGAGCACACAGCCCCGCTTGCACAGGCATTGTAGGAAACGCAAACACCCCGAGCACCCCAAACGCCACCTGTGACCCCGACACTGCTCCCTTTGCACGGGGAAGTCTCTGGGCTGGAAGCGAGCGCTGCTCTGCAGACACAGAGGGCTTTACACCCCTCACACCTCATAGTGACCTGGCCCACAACCGCAGTTTTTCCTCAATTCACCCAAGCAAGGGCAGGATTTGGCCCCTGCCGTCACGCCGAGCATCTCTTCAAATATTTGCGATGAAGTTCTAAATATCACCATCAAACAGCACAGATTCAATTCAGTTTTTATATCTGCCTTCACCTACGCACCCATAAAGCAGACAGACAGACAGCAAGGTCCCCAGGCTCCCAAATGGGACACTCACCCTCCCCAAGCCGCCGTGTGAGCAGAGGAGTAGACACGCCAACATCACTTCTTTTTATTTAGGTTTACTTTGAGCAGTCCTGAGTGCCAAAAAAAATTAAAGCAGTGTTTTGCTTTAGGATAAAATGTCACGTCATGCTTGGATTATCCATTAGGTAATTTATGTTGCAGTCTAGAAAAGGTGTTTAATCTTCCTATAATTAGCTAAACCTATAGCAACTTAAGGAATTTCATACGAGATGCTTGCTGATTGTGCAGTACATTTTCTTTTCACTAGCAAAAAGCACAACTCCAAAAAAGGGACTTTGGGCTATTTCAAATTTAAATAAAATAAAACACTCTAGTAAGAACAAATGGTTTCTGTCAGTAACTTACATTATAACGTAAACTACTCAGCACCAACAAGCAGATTCTCCTGCCACAGCAGTGAAGTCGGGAGGTGAAACAGAACTGAACTACCAAGAAAGAACAAAATAATTCTGTGGTGATATTTCCAGGGGAATTTGTATTTTTTTTCCACATTTACTTAAGACAAGCAACGACCTACAGGTGCCTTCAGGCCAAATATCTTGGCATGAGAAGCAGTTGGTGTAATTTTGGTTTCCTAGCAAGTTCAAATATTTTAAAAATGTTTACACCACTTTGTGATATTCATTGGAAAAACCTGAACTTCTGTCCAACTTCTATTTTCTTCCACTCCAAACACACCCCAGCTTTAAACATTTAGCTCTGTCTGGCTTTCCCGGGGAAAAAAAAAAAAAAACAACCCTCAGTATAGCAAGGTCTTCTAAGAAGACAAAACAAGAGAGGCAAAGGGAAGAGGAAACTAAGGAAAATAGTTCTGCATGTGATTGGAAACACACTTACTCTATGCAGAGTTAAAGCAAAACATCTACTGATTTATTTTTTTTTTCCTCACTAGAAAGGATGCAACTTCTTCCCAGCACAGCGCACGCTTCCCTGCCACGCATCTGGCTGCGCCGAAAACCTTCCCCGCTCCATTTCTCCAAATTTACCATAACCATATGCAGAATCATCTTAAAACATCTCGCTGGTATTGGGCCAGGCTCCCTGCAAGCGCTTACAGCACTAAAAACTCGCTACACAGCGATCCAAAACTAAGATTTATTTATTCTTCTCTCGCTGCGGTCCGTCCTGCAAGCGTCTCACCGGACTCCAGCGAGCGATATGAAAGCCTTCGATCTTCCACATTTTAATTACGTGCTCGCAGTCATCAAACTCCCATTCTGCCAAGTGAGAGATCTATCTTGTAAGCCTCACCCAAAAAAGATTAGTTATCATCATTATTGTTTCTAGAGCAGCGTAGATACAAATGGAACCGAGGAATGAGCTAATAAATCACGGCAGTATTAATACAGTCATAAAAACATATAAGAGCGCTACTTACTGCGTTTGAAGGTGTGTTAAGTCAGTAACTTTACAGTCCAGATGTGGTCTTACAGAGCTGAAACTCTGCGGGTAAAATTACCACTAAAATTACACTTTCCATTAAACACGCTGATTTTCACAGGTCATTATTTTGGCGGGGATTGCTAAATCGCAAGCTCCCCCCCCCCCCCCCCAAAAAAAAAAAAAAAAAGATCGAGAAACATTAAGAGCGCATAAGAAACGACGTATTCCGGAGGGGCTTGGGGGTGGGAGCAGGGGGGGGAAATAGGATGGAGAAGCAGGAAGGACAGGGAGAGCTACTCCTTTTATTATTTTCAGATGTTTCCCCGAGAACACCGCAGCGCTTTTATAAATCTCCACATTTGGACTCTCTTCAAAATAACGGAGCGGATTCTTGCCCGGCCCTTGAAGGGACTTAGCGCCCCGGCTCCGGTTGGCCCGGCCGCTCCGGGGGTTGGCCGGGAGACGGGGGTTTAATAGACACCACATGCACAGTAGCTGCTCTTCCCGGTGCTTTACCGCCTGAAGAGCCCAACTCCACCGAAACCCTTTGACACCGACCTCCCGAGGAATTCCAGGGGATCCTGTTTTCCCCCCTTTTCCCCCTTCCCCTGCGCCGCTTAACACCCGTTTTTAAGGCGCTGCCAGGGATCAAGCCCCCGCTCCCGCCCGCCGAGCTCCTCGCCCCCTTTATTTTTATAAGCCACTCGAATAAAATAATGCCCGAAGCAACCCGGCGGGGGGAAACGGCGGGACAGCTGAGAATAAAGCGTTAAAGGTTAAAAACGCAAAGCCTGGATAATATTAAAAAAAAAAAAAATAAAAATAAAAAAAAAAAAGCAAGTTTCTGCTGCCGGCCCGTCCCGCTCCCGGCCACCCGGGATGGGGGGACACGGGGACACACACGGGGACCGGCTCCTTTCGCATCCCCGAGTGGGACTCGCATCCTCCCCCGCCCCGTTCATTCACCCCTCTCTCATCTCAGCCCCTCGAACCCCCTTTATCTCCAGGGACCCGCCGCGCCCGGACCAGCCTGTTGCAGAGCAACCCCATCCCTGCCCAGGAGACAATTAAAGGCGGCTCGGCGCTTAATTAGCGATTGCCGGGGCCAGCCCACCGCTTCCCCCCTCTCCCCCC
>JAOXNO010000070.1:6764556-6776829 GCA_028565335.1 Limnodromus scolopaceus
GGCATCACACAGGCTCCATTTCCCAAGCAGCCCCACCAACATTATTTAAGTCATATATAGGGGTAATACATTTTCTTTGTCTGTTTTCATTGTCTGTTCCAGTCTTCATTCCGCAAAACCCCTACGACAGCAAAATACTGCACCATTAAGAACAGCTAATGAACAGATAATGAATCGGGTGATGAACATAATGAGCTAATACTCTCATTCCCCCAAATAGTGGCATGCATCACATGCACTCATGAATCACAGCTGCTGAAATCAAAGCCCGAGCAGCCGACAGGTCACACCGGAGCCATGCGTGCTGAGCACACCACGACCCTGCTTTCCGGGTGAAAAACACCCGCTTTCCAGTAAGAGCTTGGGGTCTCACTCGGGAGCGAGGAGAGGCGAGTGGAACGGAGCTGCAGGGAGCATCGCTGCCTGCCGGGAGCTGCCACCGGCGCGAGGGCAGGGTCCGGCCCCGGCTGCCATGCCTCACCCAGCAGGAGAGGGCTGGTCCCGCTCATCTCTCATCATCTGCGATGCACATGCTGAAGCAATCAGGGGGAAAGGCTGGAAAGCCTCCAAAATGGGAGAGGGCTCAGGGTACACTCTCCTTCCCGCAGCCCTGGGGCTGCAATACCTCCCGCACCAATAAACTGCAGGTGTTGGGGGATTGCGAGCACTTGCCCACGCACTCCAATAGGATTTGGATCCTGCCTCTGCAGCCCCTTCCCAGCTCACACACAGCAGGGAAAAAAAGCCCCATTTAGAGACAAAAGCCTCCTGGTGGTGAGGATCCCCTTTCCCGGGGACAGTAGGCATCTGGTTCCTATAGCGCAGGCACCCACATGTGCTGCGTGACCCCGCGGGCCCCATTCCCTCCCCAAAAAGGCAGGTCAGCGCTCGCCGGCTCTGCGGGAAGGAGCCGGGGCTTTGTCTGGAGCCAGGCCGACGACAGGAGCTTTCAGGCAAATCACCCAGGCTCTGCTGTGTCTGGGAGAGATGGAGCCGGGACCGAAGCTGCGGGTAACCTGAGGCTGGTCGGCCTGAGAGCTCTGCTGGGGGAGCATCAGAGAGAGACACCCCAGGGGCCCTTGGACCAGCATCACTCCACATGGACTCGTGGTACCCACCAGCACCCTGTGCCTCAAACCTTGATCCAAACGTTTGAGTGCTTGTGCTTTGGGAGTCTGTCACTTCCCACACACCACAGCCCCAAGCACACCCGTGGGGGTCAGCTGCAGAAGCCCCCATCCCCAGCCCTGCCTCTTCCACCCAGGTCCTTGTTCCTCCACATCCCAACGGCACCAGCCCCTGCCCCCATGTGAACTTCATGGATAAGCCCTCAGAGCCCCATGGGGAAGGGTAGAGCCAACAGCCCTCACTGTAGGGAGTGCAGGAGCATCCCCACCAGCTCACTGGACTGCAGCACCCTCCCCGCAGCCACTGACAGGTGGTGATGCACGTCCCCATGGTGGATCTCCCCCATCACCTGACCCAGCTTCTGAGCACAGATAAAACCAACAAGAAAACCCATAAATCTATAAAGCTGCAAACAGGTTTTAGGATTGTGCCTTGAGGGTGAAACCCAGCCAGACGCCCATCCGTACCACACATCCCTCCTGCACCAGGAATCAAGTCCCTGCTGCAGTACCAGGAGGAGACCAGAGGAGCCTGGCATATGGGACCAGCACATTCTCCAGGCACCTCCTCCTGCTGGGGGTCTCGCACAACCACAGCCAGGCTTTTGCATCCCAGGCTTCCAGGATGAGACCAAAGAGCGAGACAGACAACAAGCCAAGGGCAGCTGGGGGAGCTCAGACATAGGGGCTGGCCACACACAGCCCCCCCGAACAGGGACAGGTCTGGGACGAGCCTGCTGGCTCTGTCCTGGTCATGACTTCCAGGACATCCCTCTCCCTTGTGTCAACCCCACCTTTAATTCTCGCAGCTATCGGAGTTCCTCGGAGCATCCTCTGCCTCCCCAAAAGAGCCAGTGCTGCCTGATGGGGTGCCAGGGGACACTTCAGTGCTGGGAGCCCCGATGGTGCTCACCCACCCCATGCAGTACCAGACGCAGGGCCAGGACTTGGGGCTAGCCCCCCCAGCCCTTCTCCCGCTGCCCCCCACAGCAGGACCAGCCCACAGGACCCGCCATCCCAGGGCTCATGTGAACGCCCCGTGGTCATTTTTAACCTCAGATCTTTGGCATTATTAATAACATACATGTGGGTCTCGCTTCCCCTATGGGATAACATCTGGGGGATATTCATCACGGCCACCGCGGGCTGCAGCCCCCCGCTCTCCCCGCGGAGCGGGATGGGTCACATCTGAGCACCGAGCCGCTTGATGTGGAGTCATTAGCATGCACAGACTTCCAGCCCAATTACTTGACAGATGAAATCAAGATCCGTTGGCCTTATTGTTTGCATCTGGAGCGCTGCATCCGCACACACTCCTCCTGCCTCCTCCTCCTCCTCCTCCTCCCCCCAGCCCGGTCCTGGCTGCACCAGCGCTGCCTTCATCTGGATGTTGTTTACCATGGCTTGGCGCATGGGAACGTATCAAACACACCATAATAAAATTAGTCCTACACAACAGCAATTATCCACAGCACCTTCAGAGGGGAAAAGACGCGCCATTTCCCAGCCCTTCTTTCTGTGCCCGGTGGTTTTCCTCCCCTGAGCAGCTCTCGCAGGAGGAGGTTGGCTCTCCTGGCGAGCGTGGAGCAAAGCCCAGGTGGATCCCACCACAACCTGTTTGCAGTTCCAGTTTCGCAGCCAAGCTGCTGCTGTTCTACCCACCGACTTTACACAAAGGGACAATTATGCTTCGTTTCTACCCATTAACACGTTCGACAGCGTTGAGCTTGCTTAAGGAGGGGAAAAAAAAAAAAAAAATTGCGTCAGAAATATTTGAGGTGCTGAAGTCAGCACACAGGTGTTGGGAATGACACAGTGCCCGGCAGTGTGCCAGTGCCAGCCCAAGCAGAAAGCCCCCAATCCTGGTGATTACAGCCCATAAACACAGGTGTGGGGACGGGGCTCACACCCCAGCACACCCCGGGCAGCACATGGGTTTGGCTTTGTCCTGAAGCCTCTCCGGGAGCTGTTAATTAGGGGAGAGAAGGTTAATTCTTGCCACGTGTCTCCCACGGCGCTTTGTTCTTCTCGAGGAGCTGGTGCTTCACCAGGGGCTCTGCTCCGCTGCAGGACAGGAACGTGGCATCTCTCCAGAGGAAGCTCCAAGTCCTCCTGGACCATCACTGGGGAAGCAGCGAGGGTCGGCCATGGGCAGAGATGGCTCTGGCTGCTGCAGGGACATCATCCCCACTTGTCATTGTCCCCAGGGCAGAGATGCTGGTGCCCCTGTGGTGGCTCAGCCGGCATGCAGGAGCGTGCCCATCCAGCCCCATGGCACAGAGCCACAGAGGGGATGAGGGGCAGCTTTGGAGGCAGGCACCAAGCAGCAGAAAGAATTTGGGTTTCTTTTTTCCCCCCTGTAACCCATCTGTCCTTAATTTCTTTGGGGGTTTCACTCCAAATTCTTCAGATTCTATGGCAAATGCTTTGCAGTCCTCGGCTCAGCTCGCCTCAGCGGCTGCCCAGCTCGGGGCTGCCTGCAACCGGAGCGGAGGGAAGGGAAAATGCCAACCCTACAAATTCACCAACAAATAACCCATGTCCAATCAACATCACCAGCGGCAACGCAGAGGTGGTGGGAGCCTTTACTTGGGGGCTGTGCCAGCCCATCCCTCCATGCAGCAGCAGGGGATGATAGATTTTGTGGCCAGGGACACCAGACTGTGCACCGGCCCCAGTTCCAGCCCATCGCGATGTGCTGTGCTCCACACACAGAGCAGGGTCCTGAGACCTGGTCCTTTTTTCACCAACGCCTGGACCAAGTGGTGCCAGTCCTGCCTAGGCATCCCTTCCCTTCCTGCAGACCACAGCCCCAGGAGGCACAAGTCTGCCCTGCCAAAGCTCTGGTGGGAGGTGTTTCCATTTGCTCTTATCCTTTGTAGCAACAAATTACTTGTTTTCCCCTAATTTTGCAATTACAAGAGGGTAGCTCTGGGCTACAAGCAAATGCAAATGTCTCGGGCTGGGGAGCAAAACCGTGTCTCACATGCACCCATTCCCACATGGAGCAGCAGCGCTGTATGACGTGCATCGCAGTCGCTGCTAATTAACCGCTAATTTTACAGACTTCTTTATGGTTTGCAGTCATTTAACCTTTCCCATGGGTTGGAGCCCTGCAGCCAGAGCTCTCCCAGTGGGCACCAGGACGGCTGTGCAGCAGCTCCCTGGGGAGAGCAGGGCGGCAGTGCCGGCAGCGGAGCAGGACACACGGCGCCAGCCACAGCCCCATCCCCAGGATGCTGGGGACAGCTCGGGAAGCATCAGGAGGCACTTCCAGCCTGGCTGAGGTCAAGCTCAGGGTGGTCACAGCCTCCCTTGGGTGCTCCCACCTCCCCAGGATGCCAGCATCCGAAATATCTTCCCCATGCTGCCAGATGAAGCAGAGGTTCAGATCCTGCATGATACTGGGTAAAAATGGTCCTGCTCCAACAGGAGCACAAGCCCACATATAAGTTCAATTTAGGCTCAGTTTTGGAGATTTAAGCAGTGCCTTGGCTTGACACAGGCTGTCTGCGAGAGCACGTTTCCTCCCCACAGCCCGCATCCAAGCCACGGGTTTGATAAGTATCAGGATACCGTGCTGGCCTCAAATGGAGAAATTAAACGAATACCTTGCATATTTTGGCGATTCACGCACGTGAGCAGCTGTAATTGAAGACACGATCTGTCTCGCCCTTCAGCATGTATTGGCAAATTACAGCCTTTCGTTACTTCCCTGAGTTTAATCTGCATCGAAGCAGAGGGGCTCGCCTCGCGTTCGCCCCTCGTAGGGATCCCAGGCTCCCAAGGAATCCCTCAGAAACGAGAAACACTCATGGGTTATCTTTGCCCATAGTGCCAGCCCCTGTGCCGAGAAAGCCCAGACCCAGCCTGTCTGGCCTGTCTGTACCTCCAGAGTAACCTAGAACAAGACAGACAGCAAAAAAACCCCCAAACTCAGCAAACCGCAGCCCCATCCTGTCCATACAGCACAGGAGCCCCATTAATGTCCCAGCTTTGCAAGGAGTCTCCTTCACCCCAGGGAGCCCAAGGGCTTGGGGACACCTCCTGTGGGCAGGCTGGGCAGCACCAACCACCATGGTCCAGAGGGAAATCCCCTTGCAAAGAGCCCCAGGGACCACAGCAGCCACCCTCCCGTAGGAAATCCAGCTGAGAGCTGTGCCCCCACCTCTTCTAATGCCTCCAGCTCCCCTGGGAGCCCATCACCATCCACACGGGTCCCACCAGTGATGGACACAAGCTGTGGTAATAAAGTTTCCCAGCAAAGACCTGCTTGGGCTCACAGCTCTCTGGAAGACTCATGCACCCACAAAACAGGGTGTTCGTTAGGGGCTGTGGGTATATTCAGGGCAGGGGGTGCAGGGTCCCTGCTGAGCAGCACCCCCCATGATCCACCACCCAGACTGGGGGCTCTGCGCTGCGGCTCCCACCCCACAGCCAACGTTTCACCCTGGTGTTTATTAGCATGTATGCGACATCTGTTGTTCAGTTTTTAAAATACACAATAAAGCGCACAAGATGAGGATGCAGCTCAGAGTTGACGTTCAAGTGAGGTCCCACAGCTTTCCTTTAAGTTCAGCTGAACCCCTTGCAGGGCTCTGGAGGGTTTGGGGGTTGCATCCACTCACCAAATGGGGCTGTTGGGAGAAGGATTTGCTCCTGTTGACTCCAGCAATCTCTGCCTGGAGGGTTTTGGTGTCGCAGCATTGACAGAGACCCCAAAGCAGCCCCTGCCCTGAACTGCAGCTCAGTCCATTGCAGGAAGGAGCAGAACTGGCTGCTCCCTCCTTAAGCCCTGCTTTGGGCAATGCCTGAGCCAGGTGGAGCAACTCAGCCCCATCAGTGTCCCCAGACCCAGCCCATCAGCTGTGTTGGCAGGATCAGGCCCACAGTGCCCCATTTCTGATCCCCCAGGTACCAGACAACCCAGGAGGTTCAAAAGCTCTTTGAGCATCCAACCCGCGATCCTTCGGTGCCTGTTTCCATCCAAGCACCATCGGAGCCCGAGCGACACAGACTAGATGGTCCCCACTGGTGTCCCCTGCATCCCACCAGAATGGCCGTGCCTGGTTGTCACCATCCCTCTGCTGCGCTTGGGCTGGACAGGAAAAACAGTCAATCTCCAGTACTGCATCTTAGGAGCCATCAGTTAAATGAGCTCTTTTAATTAAGTGCAATCTAAGTTATGCGGTAATGTCAGGAGAGATGATAGAAAACACTCCCCTTGGCCTCGCCAGCGGAGAAGGATGTATTTCATGAGCTTCATTAGCCCGTGACCCGTGACGGACCTCGCCCCACGTGCCTGCTCGTGCACGCTTGTGCACACACTGCACCCATGAAGCCTGTTCACTTCAAGCCAGACTTTCCAGGAGGAGCGCAGGCCACCCGATTTCTGTCCTGCCATCCGGGATGGGTGGACAGAAAGCACCACAGTCGGGGTTAGCTCATCTGGACAGACGGATGGACACGGGACACGGCAGCACCTCCTGCCTGCCCTGAGCGTTTCCTGGGCATCACATCCCCGTCACAGCCTTGAAGCTTCGCCCGCCAGAGCCAGCGGCTTAAATTAATCTGAGATTAACTAGTTTGATCTCTTACTTTGAATTTTATGCCTGTGAGATTTTTTTTTTTTTTTAAAGCGCAGAGAAGTTAATTTCCAGCGGAGCTGTCGTGCTGCTGGCAGGCACAGCCACGGCCATAAAATACCAGCCCTGACTCAAGACGTCAGAGGGGAACAAAGATAGACTGTGATGCAGAAAAGATGCACGCATTTAAAATAATCTCCGAAGAATGCAGCACAGCCCTGAAGACACATGTCGCCAGTGTCTCTCCCGAGCTGATCTTTCCCTCTTTAAATAGACTGCGCCGCTTATTCCCGCACAGTGGCTTTCCACTCTTCATTTTGCATCTAACAACGTTGCAGTTCAAAACCATCATCTCCTCCCGGTCCCTCCAGGAAGCCCCTCGCCGGGTTCTGCTCGCCAAGCGTGCGGGCTCCTCGGAGGTGGCCTCCGTGCCACCGCTGCGGAGCACCCGGAGCGAGAGCCCGCAGCCCCGGAGAAAATGTGGGTTTTGCAGAAATTCTTGGCAGTCCTCCCACAGCTTCCCTGCTCCTGAAATTAAAGGATCGAGCCGCAGCAACCCCTCCATCTAAATTAAAACGAGCTATATTTACTGTTCATGCTAATTGAATTATATTAACTCGGAGCTGGATGATAAGCAGAGCCGTCCCTTACAGTTCCTGGGCTTAATATGTTTAGCATTCAGACAAATGCACGCCAGTGTGTCATCGTGTTCAAAGCAGAGGAATTTGGTCCTGGGCTATTTTCATCCTGCCCTGACAGGGCTGGCCAGGAAACTCTGGGAGGTTTCAGGGATTTTGGTGAGGAAGCACTGGTGAGTCCAGTACAAATGTGGCATTTCTTCCTCCGGCACTGGGGAGTGGAAACCCTGCATTGGTGGTGCCAGACGGTGATGGCAGCAGCGAGATGGGCTCAGGGAGATGGCGGTGCCATGTAAGCAGCGAGCAGAAGGTGGTACCAGGGTCGGGAGTGGCTTCTCCTCCTGATCCATATCCCCCTGATCTATATCTAATAGATATTTAATGTAGGGCAGGATCCAGCTTCATCCTGTTCCTGCTGCAGGATCCGGTCCTTGCAGTGCCGTCCCCACTGTCCCCATCCAGGTGGGTGCAGAGCCAGGTAGGGCCCTGGGAGAGGGACATCCTGCACCACCCACCCAAAAGCTGGGGCAGTGAAAAGGGGTCCAGGCTGGGGCAGAGCACCATAAGGCGACAGGACAGAGATATCGGTGGAGAAGGAGAACATGCCATCAGCCCATAGCCCATCAAGGGGAACGTAATTCAAAAAAGTCAGGCAGGAGGCTTCAATAAGACCAAAGGACCCTGCCAAGAGTCACACTTCCTATATTGAAGTGCATAAAAGCTGGACATGTAAGACATGAAGAAAGCACTGTCAGGGTAGGCCAGTGCCAGCCAGCAAATATATAACAGTGGGAACATGAAATATTAATCACCAGTGCATAAAACAATAGGAAAAACCTGCCTTTTGAGGCAGCCATCAATCCTCACTCAGCAGGGAACATCAAGAGACGCTAATACCATACAGGTTCTGCTTAAATATTTGCCTTCCTTAATGCTCACGCAAGAAGCATTTGCTTTGAAGTTGAAAATAGACTGTAAATGTCTTTTGTGTGAGATGAAACATGATAAGACATGAAACCAGGAGGCTAAACTGTAGTTAATCACGGTGGTTTTACAAGCAACAAATCATTATTGTAGACAGTAAAGTCTATTGCTTAAAAGCGTGCACCACGAGGCTCAGCAGAGAGGAGAGCCCTGGCCAGGCATCACCTGCCACCAGAGGGTTTTTGGGTTGTGGTCCATTGAGGTGGCACTGGAACAGCCGTGGCACTGGACTGGTGCTCGTGCAGAGCCGGACTGAAGCTGGCACAACCCAAAGCAGCTTTTCCCAGCAGGGCCTTTCCCGGGGACCACAGGAGCGAGGCATTTTGGGGGTGGTTCATCCATTTCCACGCCGGGGCGCAGCGAGGGCAGGAGATGCTGTGGGCATCCCTGCAGAAGCACCGCCATTTCAGAGGCTGGCATAGGCTCTGGCTGCATCCACAGCTTAGGATGGGGGTGATTTGTCCCACCCTGGGCAGACTCTGGGAGGTCCACGCAGGGAAGCCATCCCCAAAAACTTGGGATGCTCTTGGGCTGAGGATGGAGACCATGGTGGACTTGGCTCTTCAGGCACAGGAAGGGCAGCACCACTGTCAGCCCACGCCATATCCCGGCTGCCAAGCGCAGGAGCGTGCATGCACAGCAGCACGCACAGCCAGCCCGGGACAGGTATCTCCCACATCAAAAATTAAGATCATGATTAGAAGCGATGTGCACTTGGGAGCGTAAGATAAGACCCCAAAGCAAGCATATAAGTATGACTGATTAACAAATAAACCCTCGCTAATTGCCTTAAAAAGTCGGATCTCAACAGCCAGGGAAGGAAAAAAAAAAAAAAAGAAAGATTTAAAGATTTAAATTTTCCTTGGGCTAAACATTTTTCCAGCCCGCTCAGACTCGCTCTGAATGTTTCTAGTCATTATCTCCCTAATTAACGCACACCACAAACCGAAAACAAATTTCCCCACCTCGTGGCTCTGGGAGGTTCAGCTGGATTAAACAAACCTCAGGAACCAGGACAGCGATTGCCCGGCGAGCGGCGTCTCAGGGTGGGAGGCAGCCTGGAATAGGGAGAGATGAAGTTATTATCAGTGAACGAAGTGGAATAAGCCTTTAATTTTTTCCAGCTGTTGCTGGATGTGCTGAGGGACAGGTGAGCTCCCCGGGACAGAGCGGAGAGCCGGGCGATGGGGAGACACCTCACCTCCTGACAGCCCCCTGTGTTTCAGGGAAATCAGGGGTGTGTAGTGGCTTCTTAATGACCATCACTTTATTTTCTGTCAGTGACACAAACGCAGCTCCAGCCCTTACTGCATTTTTCACAGCCCAAGAACTAACTCAGAAAATCCCTTTTAAGCAAACCGATGCTCCAGAGCCCATCACCGGTGGAGCTCAGGATCGTGGCTGGGGCCACAGTTGCCCATTTGCCAGGACCAGACTATGCAGGGGCACCCAAACCGGGCTGTGCTCCCTGCCCCAAGGGATACCCCAATGTGCAAAACCCCGAAGGTGCTGCTTTGGGCTCTCGGTGCGTGTTTACAGCCTGATGCACCCTCCAGCCCACAGCCTGCCGCCCTGCCCGCATGGGGGAGCCTGCAGGTTCAGCTGGAATAGGAAAAACTGTTGATCAAAGGGTAAAATTAAATAAAATGACACAAACAGAAAAGAAGGAGCCGTCCCTTCGAGACCGGGCAGTCCGCTTGAAGTACAAGTGAAAATTCCAGGTAAAAGCAGCCGCCCTGACCAGCCAGCGTGCTCCTACAGAGGCACTGACTCCAAGGAATAATGGTAATTAGAGCTTCCTAATGCCTCCAGGTCATTTTCTTTTTCCTTGAGTAACGTAATTTCTATAGGGCTTGTCGTCTTTATTAGGAGAATTAATCTAAATCTCGCCATGCTCTGGCTGCTTTGCCATCCACCGGAGCCATCCTGAGGAGGGTCAAAGAGGCAGGTCCTCTTCATGGCATGCAAATAAAAAAATTAAAAAATTAAAAAGGGAGGTCAGCTGGAGGCTACGGCGGAGGAAATTAATGATTTTTTAAACAACGAGGGAAGTTTGCGTTGGCCTGGTAACGTAATTCAATTTCTGTCATTAAACCCGCATCGCTGATGTGGGGCCGCTTTTACCCAACTAAGCAAAATCCTCTTATTAAGCCAGAATTGTCATTAGCGTAATAATAAAATGAGGATGAATGGCAGAGGGGAAGGACTGGCTCCAGCCCAGAGGAGGTGATGGGGATGCCCCGTGCCACAGAGCAAAGGAAGGACAAAGTAGGTTTCCTCCCTCCCCGAGCACCCACAGTGGTCCAGGGAAGGATGAGGGAACCTCCCGCTCCCCAGGACGCCTGGGGGTGCTTGGGGGAGCTGGGAAGGGGCAGGGGTGGGATCTGCCCTGCAGGGTCGCATCCTGCATCCTCAGCACCAGCCAAAATCCCTGCTAGCATCAGCACCTCCAGCCAGATTTCCAGGAAAATGTCCCATCCCTTTTCAAGCCGTGTTGAGATGGGGTTTGGGTTTTTTTTGGTTTTGGGTGATTTTCCTTCTGGCTGCTGCAAGGATGGATGCACAGGAAGGTGAAGCCACTGCCCTGCCAACCCCACCTCGTCCTTCCCTCCCTGCAGAGCCTGGGGAAAGGTTCGGAAAAGCACTTGCACCCTCCCGTGCCTGCATCCACGAACTGCAAGGCAGTGTGGAAGCACGGCTGGGTCCCCCGGGGCTGGACAGCCCACGAGTGGGAGGAATCATCGGCAACCCTTCACCACTGGCACTTTCAGAGAGGTTTCCTTCCACCGCAGAATCTCAGGGGAAACCACCCCAAAAATACCTTCCTGCCCATTTCTGCGGGCGAGGGGCAGGAGGTGGCCTGGGGATCGATGGTCCTGTGGTGCTCCAGGATGGGAAGTAAAAGGGGCAGCTCCTGGGCTCACGTGGAGGTCACCAGGCCCAGGACAAAGCAGCAGATCAGGGGATTAATCGGTCGAAAAGGAGCTTGAACCTTCAGGCTGAAACCTGATTAGTAATTAGAGCCAGAGGTCAACCCACACATGGGGAAGGTGACGAGGTGATGCCACAGGGCACGAGCCAGCGGCAGGGCAGGAGGGAGACCTGGCACTTGGCTCCTGCGCTCCAGAGCAGACTTTACCCCCTTGGAGGAGGGACCTGGGCTCTGGCAAAGTCCAGCTCAAGTCTCCAGCCTCCACGAACCCAGTATCCAACCCTGATGGGGTGAAGAGACCTTTATGAGGCAGAGAGGGTTGTAGCTTCCAGTCTTGCAGGCAGCTTCATGCAGGGAAACTATCATGAGACAGCACTAAAACTCATATCCCCTCTGCCCAGAAAATCCTGCCAGCCCAGAAGGTACCAAGAACACACTATGAAACAAGCTAAAATCAGCTTCAGTTGGGCAAAAACGATAACTGGAGTGAAAAGGAAACCTTCCCCAGTGAAAGTTTTGACCCCAAGAATGCCCAAAGGCCTCCAATGCCTCAGCGTTCCCCTTTCACACGGCAAAACTTGAGGCAGCACTAACAGATTCAGGGTAAAACCACACACACCGACCTCAGGGCAACCCTTTGGGTTGTGAGACCACGCTGGATGCAAGACTCCAGCTGCACCAGGGGGCTTGGATCCGTGGCTGGAGACAAGAGACATCAGATGAAACCTGCTCTCAGCTTTCTGGCTAGGTCTTTGGAGACACAGAAACCAGCCCTGCGTTCATACCTGCCTCGCACGCATCCCACCACTGCATCCAAAACTGGGAAAACCGAGCAGAGAAGGAATCCCAGGCCAGATGCACCAGGGTGCCATCAACAGGCTGTCTTGTATTTCATTTTGTTTTATAAAAAAAAAGAGGTTATTTCTCCAACACAGTGAATCAGTGCTTTATTTTCGGTTCTGAAAGAGGTACAAGACCAGCAGTGAGCTCCAGGTAACAAGCTGGCG
>JAOXNO010000070.1:6786297-6809479 GCA_028565335.1 Limnodromus scolopaceus
CATCCCTGGAGGTGTTCAAGGCCAGGCTGGATGGCTCTTTGAGCAACCTGCTCTAGTGGGAGGTGTCCCTGCCCATGACAGGGGGGTTGAAACTCAATGATCTTTAAAGTCCCCTCCAACTCAAATGATTCTATGATTCTATGATTCAGGAGCAGTGCGGTCCAGTTTGGGGCTTGGTATTACAAAAGTAGAGCTTAAGAGGGGAAATTCATCTAGGCAGGACCAGGGCATGGACATGCTGTGCCTTGAGGTGGCACAGAGATGAACAGCTTCCTCCTATTCCCTCGGCAGCACCGGCACCGTCGGCGATGCGAGCCATGGCAGACCAGGCTGCGGTGGCGGCAGACGCCTCTCCGACCCTGGCACCGTCCCCGGGCTCACCTCGGTGTGGGGACACTGACGGGCTAACACCCCATCACGCTGGCACCAGGGAAGACGGTGGCAGCCGGGATGGCTGCGGGCTTATTTTCGCCGTGGATGGGGACATGAAGCCTCTCCCCTCACCCCAGTCTGGGGGGATGCTCCTGGCTGACCTCCCGCGGGTCCCCCAGCCCCGGCTGAGCCCGGCCAAGTCCCACACGGCCCCATCCTCCCCCAGTGTCTCCCCGTCGGAGAGCCGCGCCGCCCTGCTCCGGCTGCGGGATGCCAGGCTGGAGGACACCAAGAGGAGGCTGTCGGAGGCCGTGCAGGAGCCCCTCAGCCGGCTCAGCCGCCTCATGGCCGAGGAGAGCAGCCCCATACAGCGGGTGAAGGCAGGCACTGGGGGTCAGGAGACGGGGGGCAGCCCCAGGCAGGTGGGGGGCAGTGGGGCTGGGGGACGCCAGGTACGGGACTGGAGCCCCTGGGAGCCCACCCTGAACTGCCGCTACGAGATCTGCTCCTACGGGGACGTGATCCAGGTGGTGGAGGTGGCACGGAGGGATGCTGAGCCCCAGCTGCCACCCCACGAGAAGCCACCCCCAGCACAGCCAGGGGGCACAGTGCCAGGCAGAGCCCTCGCCTCCATTGCCCTCCTCGCCTACGGCTACTTCATCCTGCCGCTGCCGCCCTACGCCGCCGGCCTCTGCCTGGGGCTCATCTGCGGGCTGGTGCTGGGCTTCCTCACCGTCCTCCTCCTCCTGCCGAAGCCTCCGCCGGTGGCACGGGGACCACGGGGCCGCCTGCGCCCCGAGCTGCTGCCGGGGGAGCCATGGGAAACACATCACCTCCAGGTAGGAGAGGGGAGGTGCGGGATGGGGTGCTGGGTGGCAGCTGGAAGGGAGCCCAGGGCTCGGGGTGCAGCACTGAGGGGGTGCCGAGCCCACGGCGGGTGCTGCCATCCCGTACGGCACAGCGGGAAGCAGCCGGCTCCATCTCCTCCCACCCAGGGCTGGATGAACCAGCTGCACATCTACGACCCCGAGCTTTTCCACCCCTCGCTCACACACTCGGTGCTGGCCACGCTGGATGGAGCCACCCTCAAGCTCTCCTACCCCAAGAGCAACATCCCACGCCGAGCCACCTTCGAGGAGGAAATCCTGGACACTGCCTTCATCAGCCACCGCTACTACGACCTGACTGATGCCAAGGTCAGTCCGGCAATGCCAAGGAGACTCCCATGGGAGTGGAGGACTCTTGCCATCATGGGGCCCCCCAGTGCTGTGGCCTCACCATCACTCTTGGTGTTGCAGGTCTTCCTCTGCCCCCCCAGCCTGGCCAGAAAGCGGACATGGAACAAGAAATACCCCATCTGTGTCCTCCTCCCCGACCCGGTGGACATGGAGTGCAGGAGCAGTGAGGAGCATGATGCGGAGCCGCAGAGGGATGAAGGGACAAAGAAGCTGCTGGGCCAGGACGTCCCAGGGGATTGCAAGGAGAGATGCCTGTACCTCTTTGGGCGGACAGGGAGGGAGAAGGAGGAGTGGTACCAGCACCTCGTACGAGCCTCCCGTGGAACCCCCAGCAGCAGCCACGGAGAAGCCAGGGCAGGTGAGAAGCAGCCATCGTGGCCTCTGCTCTGTGCCGGGACTGATCTGGGGTGTCATCGCAAGTGCATGATGTCACCACATGTCCATCATGACCAGACAACACGACACCCCTCATGCCATCCCGACCTGCTTGATTCCTCATGTCCCCAGGCATGGGACCAGCTTCACGGAGCAGTGGCAGCAGCAGCGCAGGGAGCGCCGAGGACATCCCCTCTGCCATCCCACCCAAGGACCTGGAGGGAAACATCCAACAGATTTTCCTGGATTACAGCACCTACATGGCACGATTCGTGCCAGCGCAGACTGGGGGCAGCCCGGACCGGAGCCCCTCTCACGGAGCACTGGGCAGCCCCACGCCCACCAAGGTGAGTGGGACAAATCCAGCACTGGGAGTGGAACACGAGGCTAAATGGGGGCTGATGGACCCCATGTGCAGCCATTTCCAGTCCTGTGGTTCGTCTCCTCCCTCCTGGCACCATGGTTTGAGCAGGCAAGCCATAGTGCAGGGGAGAACCCAGCCAGCGGGTCCTACCACTCATGGGGTCACCTCACTCCAGGGGCTCGTGGCTTCTGTCCCTCCGCAGCCTGGTGAGGACATGGCCAGGCGCAGCGAGGTGTGCATGGCCTGGATGAACGCACTGGTGGGGCGCATCTTCTGGGACTTCCTCCGGGAGCGATACTGGGCCGAGCAAGTGTCCAACAAGATCCAGAAGAAGTTGAGCAAGATCAAGGTGGGAGGCAGGAGCATCACAGCACCTGGAGGAGCCCCATCCAATCCCAGAGGCCCTCTGGAGGGTGCCAGGCTGCAGTGACCATCCCCATGTGTTTTCCCTCCATCAGCTCCCATATTTCATGAACGAGCTGACGCTGACAGAGCTGGACATGGGCACATCCATCCCCTCAGTCCTCAGTGCCTCCAACCCCACCATCAATGACCGAGGTAAGAACCCTGCAGAGTGGCAGGGACCCCAGGGCTGGCTCCATGGCAGCTGTTATTGAGGTGCCAGCCCAGTCCCCAAAGCAGGGAGGTTTCAGCAGGCATGTGAGCAGCCCTCAGTCCCTGAGGTGCTGACAGGGGCTCACTCTGTCCCTCTCCCTGGCAGGGCTCTGGGTGGACATGGAGGTCACCTACAGCGGCTCATTGCAGATGACGCTCGAGACGAAGATGAACCTCTGCAAGCTGGGGAAGGAGAGCGCCGCAGAGGAGAGCAGCCCAGCAGAGGCAGGCAGAGAGGGGTAAGGAGACTGCATGGCTGGGTTTCATCCTCTTCCTCCTCTTGCCTAAGCAAGGTGAGAGGGTGCTCGCCCCAGGGCACCCCCATGACGGTCCCCGGGGCTTGCAGGGCCAGGCCACGGCTGATCCTGCTGGCAGACAGTGACGCTGAGTCGTCCAGCGCTGGCTCCTCTGAGGAGGAAGACATCACCACTGCAGAGCCCATGGGAGCCCTGGGGGAGCGGGTCCCACTGCCCGGCACCGAGGGGTAAGGGGCTGTTTGGGGTCCATGCCATGGGGTGGATGGGGAGATGCTGGGGGAGGCACGGCACTACGCCATGGGGCCAGTTCCCCGGGGTGGCACACACAGGCACCCGGCACATCATGGCAGCCCTTCACAGGGGACTCCTGTCCCCGTGGGGTGCCCACAGCAGATGGCTGGGGGGTGCCGAAACCCAGCACAGCTCTGGCTCTCACCCCACTGCGGAGCTGCGGCTCCCCTCGCTTTAGCCACGTCAGCGGTAACAGCACCAGCCGGAAGATCCTGCGCTTTGTGGATAAGATCGCCAAGTCCAAGTACTTCCAGAAGGCCACAGAAAACGAGTTCATCAAAAAGAAGATCGAGGAAGTTTCCAACACGCCGCTGCTGCTGACGGTGGAGGTGCAGGAGCTGGCAGGGACCTTGGCCGTGAACATCCCTCCGCCTCCGACGGACCGTGTCTGGTACCAGCTCTCCTTCCTCCCGTGCATCCTCCTTCCAGCTCCCCCTGCTCCCGGCGGCTCAGCCAAGGAGCCAGCTCTGGGGCTTTGGGAGATGATGCTTTCTGCCTCTTTCCCCTCACAGGTACAGCTTCCGAGTTCCACCCCAGCTGGAGCTGAAGGTGCGCCCGAAGCTGGGCGAGCGGGAGGTGACGTTTCTTCATGTGACCGAGTGGATTGAGAAGAAGCTGCAGCATGAATTTCAGGTGCCTGTCACAAAGGTCTGGGTCCGTTAAAGGGCTCAGCAAACCCTGCTGAAGCATAGGCACTGCTGCCATCAGGGATAATCAGCCCTCAGTTTGGGCTAAGGCTATCTCTACTAAAAGCCAACATCTGACCTGGTCTGTCCGGCTTGGGACAGTCAAGAAACACGACCTGAGTGACCAGCTCCAAGCGCCGGTGCTCTGAGCACTAGATTGCTTGAGGAAAAGCAGTTTCCTCCCAGTATGTGCAGCCCTGCCCCAAGCAGGGGGATCAGGAATGTCAGCAAGTCCCAGGCAGACACCCCCCTAAGAAGGGCTGAATTCACCCATCCACTCTGGTTTGGGGATGTTTGGGAGATTTACCATCCATCACAAGGTACCCACTGGTTTGTTTTCTGCCTCTCACCTTTGAGACCTCTGGACAAAGAGCACAAACACCTCCATAGATATTTAGGTACCCAAATCCCCCCCGAGAGCTGCCATTTGAATGGCTTCAAAGTGCTGGTCTCTGCCCTCTGCCACGACCACCCCTGAAGCCACCCACAGGTGGGCAGGGTGAAGAAAAACTACTCCTGCTCCTCCCCACCTTGAGAGATCCAGAGCTGGTAATCCTCTAGGGCCAGGCACAGTCAGCTGCTGACGAGGGGATGGGAGCCTGGGACCTTCTGTTCATAGTCCCAGTCTGACTTAAGCTCCTGTGGCTCCTGCCAAGGCCACTTCCAGGCAGGGGTGTCACCAGTTGGGTAGTGGTGTTCAAAACCACTTACTTTTTATTCTGGATTCCTCTTTTCAGAAAATTTTGGTGATGCCAAACATGGACGATCTCATCATTCCCATCATGAGCTCTGGCCTGGATCCTCAGCCACCCACTGGGGGACTGCCCAGGGACCTACCAGCCAAGGGGGAGAAGAGGCCTTGAAGCACAGCCCCACGGGAAGGGCAGAGACACTGCACAGAGCTCAGGGACCTCACAGGAACACGGAGCCAACCAGGGCCTGGTCACTGACTGCACCCAGGGCTACACCATGGGGTCTGACCTTCTCGGTTCATCTCATCCTCAGCACTTTTGTAGATGAGCCTCCTCCTTAAATACCACAAGCACACGTTCAGAGCAGAACCAGACCCAGGGCAAGGGGTTTGCTGGAGACCCAAGAACTTCATGTACCTCCTACCAGGTTCCCAGGATTCCTGGTCAAGGGGGCAGCTCTGGACCAGCGGAGGACTGGGTTTCCCACTGTCTGGTTCCCAGAAAGGACACAGGACACTCAGACTGGTTCTGCACTGAAGGAGTTGTGATCACCACTGATCCAAGACATCACAGCTCCAAGATGCATCACACCCTCCCCGCAGCTGGACTGCATGGAAAACATGGGTGGGAAATGAGTCCAAAATCTGAATAAATCCATCACTGCCCAGTCTTACCTCACACATCTTATCGTACACAAGTTCCCACATCTGCTGAGGATGCCAGCTGGGATCGTGGGGCTTTGTGCAGAGAGAAGTCCACGGGTCATGCTTTCAGCTTGTTGAGCTGGTGTCTGGGTGTGCACGTGTGAGAGGTGGTCAATGAGACTGGGCAGGTAACAAGGAAGTCCTGTATTCCCAGCAGAAACTGGGGCAAAAGTGCTGGTACCTGCTCTGCTCTCCTCTGGAAGAGAGGAAGGGGAGTCTTCACCGTGTTTTGGGTGGAAAAAATTCACTGAGCAAGGGAAAGGGAGCATCCAGTGGACAGAGCACACTGTCCCAGTTAGTCTCTGTCCATATGGACCAACCCCAAGTGCTACTTGTCCCATCCTCACCTGCTGAGGAGCCTCAAGGACACACTGCTGCCCACAGGCGGCACTGAATACAGACAAGACACCCCTCCAGAAGGAAGACAGGCAACAGGCATGGCTTGAAGCCTTTTTATTGAAGGTGCCCAGTTATGTAGCCTTGCATATCTCAGTCCTTACAGCTCTTCCTGCCCTCCTGACTTCCCTTTCACCAGGTGTTTCTTCTGAGGGCCCTGGAAGAGAGCAGAGAGGAGAGATAGCAGTGTTAGTGGCAGACAGACCTGGCCTACAAGGCTGCATGTGAGCTGCGTGGAACAAAGCTGCATGTCTGCTCCCTTTCTGTTGTGCAAGGCTGGTCCTTCTCTCTGCTCCAGCTGGGAGCCCTGTGCCACCATGCACTGGCCACCCCCGGGGCCTCCCTAGCCCTGCAGGAATCAGGAGCAGAACATCGTAGCTCTTGCACAAGGGGTTTGTTTCTCTGGACATCACAAAAGGAGCCAGAGAGTGGCAACGAGTGACCTGCTCCAAGCCAGGTGGGCTGGCCTGCAGTGAGCCCACTGTGGTGGAGCACTTCTGAGCTGCTGTAGGAGCTCTGGAGGAGGCAAGGCCTCCCACAGCCAAAGGCACAGATCCTCATCAGCCAACTCAACAGAGCTGGAGGGGTTTCCACCAGCAAAGAAATGGGGTTATCCCAGACCAAGTAAGTCCTACAGGAGCAGATGGCAAGAATTACTTATCTGTCTCTGCTTCCAGCCAAATGTAAAGTTTTGCCAGTGTACAGGGGGGGAAACTCTCACCCCACAGTAGAAAAGGACAAAGAAAACATCTGCAACCAGGTAGAACCACCTCCTGTCACTAAGGTCCATGTCACAGCTACTGAGGACTTGCAGCGACAGCAAGAGCAGAACGCAGAGCAAGCTCCTAACGCTGAGATAAAGGAAAACAGCTTAACCTCTAAAGAGCTCTGCAAAGGCACCACGTAGCCAATCCCCCCTCCCAGGGCTCAGGAGGCTTAGCCAGTTTCACATGGGATTTCTAGCTGACAGGCCAGATCCAGACACGGTTTACGTCCGCGTGGTATCCAGAGAGTTGTTTTCTTTCATTTCTGCTGGCTGAAGGCCTGACTTACTTAACACTTCCTCAATTTCACATTCAGACTTGTGCACCAGCCTGGTGTAGGTTGCAAAACTATTCAGGAAACTCTGCTTGTTTTGGATTTATTTAAATATTTTTTTTTTGGCCCTAGGTTTAAGAAATATACACTACTCAGCCTTTTTGAAAGCTTCCTGATAAAAGAATCACAAATTTGTGACTGAATTTGACCCAACCTTTTCCTCTTAAGAACATTAAAGTTATAAATCATTCCAAACAAATCAAAGAAGTGCACAATTACCAGTGAAAGGGACCATATGTCCAAGGCAGTGCCTGCCAAGTTAACTGCTTGTTTAAAACATCCTGTGGTAAATGGAAACTGGTTGGCCATATGGTATATTATTTGCTAGTTGGGTTGTCTTGGATCACTCGCACAACCATCGTGTTCTTCCTTAGCATAATATCTGCTTGTATGAATTGAATTCATGCCTGTCTTTTATGCAAGACAGTCCTGATCACTCATTTGGCTGTTGTTATATCGAGAAGCAGATGCTTGGTTGGAGTCAATCAGTTGTTTCAACCCCAGCTGCAAGCACAGCCCGGGAGCTGGAGCCGGCACGAAGCATAACTCACCATGAAAGCCCGCTTCTCCTGAGCTGTCTGGAACCGGCCGTGGCCAAACTTGGAAGTAGTATCAATGAATTTGAGTTCAATGGCTTCCTGAGACCGGCGGCTTGTGTGCACCAGAAGGGACTGGAAAAGAGGAGTTACAATGCATCAGGCTTATCTTTACAGCAAATCCGGACATCTGCTCTGATGGAAGCAGGGTTGAAATACCCTACATGCATCCATTAGAAAACAGCTCCACGAAAATCTGCCTTCTCAGAGAAACGCCCAGGTGGCAGGTGATGCCTTGGATTGCAGAGCAGCTCTGAAATGAGCCTGCTCTTCACTCAGCATTTCATTTCCTCACAATCTGCTTATGACCAAGGTTTCCCATCGCAGCCACACGGGCTGCCTGTCTCCAGCTTCTGTCTCCAGAGAGAGTACACCCGAGTGCACACTCCCACAAACCATCTGACTGGGAATGGTCTCGCTGAGCACCTTGCTCATGTGCGATGTGCCCTCTGCAACCCGACCAGTCTCCCTGACCAACATTTGGAGGCAGTGGCATTCTCCACGTGGTGAATCTCTTTGTGGAGAGCTACAGCCCATCCCTCCCCAGCACCACTCTCACCTTACGGAGGGTGAGCACACGCTTCTTCGTGCCCACGACGCAGCCTTTCAGCATGAGGAAGTCATTGTTGACCTCCCCATAGTGAGGAAAGCCACCCTGTGGAAAGAGGCAGAGAGAGGGTTGGTAGGCAGGAGAGCTGGATGGGAGAAGCTTTTTGGTGGTGGCTTTTTCTAGGGAAGGAGAAGGCAGTGACTGACTGTCCTTCCATCTAACAACACTTTGCACCCTTCAGGTTGCCTGCTCAGGACCACCAGAGCATGTCAGCCACACTGACAGCATCATCCCAGCTAAGGAACAACCCTCAAGAGCTGGGGAACCAGCAACCCTGCCTCCTAGCCTGGAGGATGCAGGTGAACAGCAAGCAGAACTGGCTAGACTCCCACGTTAGCAGTTTTTAATATGCAAAAGTGAATTTTTAAACCAAGTAACAAACATTTATCTGTTAAGTATCAGATTTTTAATGTCACGTATAGTTCCTCTTCTTTTTAAACAAAGTTGTCAGTGTCTGCCCAGGTTATCAGCTGTAAATTAAATGTTGGGGTAAACCAATGGGCCTAAAAAACATGACACAGATGATTTTCCATGTCCAGAACATGAGGAAAAGAATCACTGCATTTCTTTCAGTGAATTTCCTTCAAATAATTTCCTATGCAGTCATCTCCAGCCAAGGAATTACTTCCCTGGCTCAGATTCCTGTAGCCAGGGGGCAGTCACAGCCCTGTTACCCCCTCAGCCCTTACCAAAGGCGTAATGGTCTTCTCCGTGACATCGTAGTTCGTCGAGGCATTGTTCTTCACCACTTTGCCATCCTCCACGTGGATCCCACGGCCAATGCGGTAAATCTAGGAAAGGGAAGGAAATTGAGATGGTAACTTTTCTACCCCCTTAGTGAGGGTCACAGGCACAACGCATTATCTACCAAGATGTGCCCCCCTGTGAACAGCACTGCAGATCTCTAGGGAAATATCTGAGAAGCTGGGGGGAACAGAAGCCACCGTGCAAAGAAGGACAATGACAGCATGGAAGGAAGGCAGGCAGGAAGGTGCGGTGGTGTTCTGAGGGAGCCCACCTGGGCCATACCTTCTTGTTGAGTTCCGTGCGGTGGTGGTAGCCCTTCTGGCCAGCCCGAGCAATGGAGTAGCCAACCCGGGCTGGGTGCCAGGCTCCGATGCAGGCAACTTTGCGCAAGCCCTTGTGCGTCTTCCTGGGGAGCTTCTTGGTGTGCCAACGGCTTGTCACCCCTGGAAGTGTGACCGGACAGAGCAGTGAGAACACCAGGGAGATTCAGGGCTGATGTTTGAGTGCTGGGGAGGGGAGAGTCTCATCACTCTTCTGCAGTCCTTGGAAGACACCACGTTGGAAGGAGACCAAGAGCTGTCACCACCATGAGGGGCCAGAGCACAGAATTGTTCTCACTTCCCATGGATCTGATCAGACTGTGATATGTTCCTGCTGAGCACATCCACGCGCACGCACAGAAACACTCACACCTCCACACACGTGGGGTTTGTGAGAAGTGCAATGGCTTAACATACTCACAGTGCCTCTGAGCCTCCTGGGAAGACTTTGGGCACAGCAGAAAACGTGGCCTTTACTGAGATTAAGAAAACCAAACTCTGCTACAATGGAACTACATGTCATGATTGAGGTCCAGAGACTCTTTGCTACTCCCTGTGCAGTAAGTTGGTGCTTTCTCAGTATGGCTAACGCTCCCCTCCCCCAGAACTACATTAGGGGCAGTGCCATAAGAGAAGGACAGAACCAAGACCCCAGCAAGGGTCTCCCTGCTTTGTACCTTTCATCCCATGCCCCTTGGTCACACCAATGACATCAATCATCTCGTTCTGGCTGAAAACGTTATGCACGGAAACCTGCTTCTCCAGCCTCTCACGAACCCAGTCAACCTTCTCAGCCACCGTCCCACCATTCAGCTGGATCTCCATCACATGGGCCTTCTTCTGCCGGAGCGGGAGCAGCTTCATCTGCATTAGACAGTGCATTAGGGCAAAATGTTGTCCCTCGCCTCTTGTGCACGAACATGAAGGAAGGGCTGCATAACTCACTACTTGTTGGGGGCACAGGAGGTGAGCAGGGGCAGCTCTTCACCACCTCTCCCTGCCACACTGTCAATCCCTTTCATAACAGCCAGCGACCTGGGTCAGCAGGCCTACACACCTCTTGGACCCAGCTCCTTGCCCTTGAGCTCAACCACCCCAGTGCCATTCAAGGCACATTCAAATGTCACTCCACCCATTCAAGGCAGGAGCTGATGCACACCCTCTCCCCAGGGAGCACGGGAGCAGGCCAGCCTTGTCCTACCCCAAGAGTTAAGCACAGTAGTAGTAGCCATGGAAAATGCCCCAGAGGAGCCCATCACCAGAGCACTGTCTGAGGCTGAACACTGCCATCAGCCAGGATGTAGCTCTGTGCTCTGAGACAGAGTCAGCACCTCACTTTTGGTCATGTTCCAACCTCTGCATCCAGACCGAGCAGTTATTTCTAGTTCCCACCAAGAGGTGCCGCCGCTCTCTCCCAGTCCCAGATCCCTGTGCAAAGCCCCTGCCAAATGACCACAGCAGGACTGTCAGGGTCTGTGCCAGCCGCAAGTGAAACCTTCAGCCAGCTTAGCTCTCCAAAGTAGCCACTAACTCCAGGGATCAGTATGAAAATGGGCCCTGTGTATCCAGCAATCAGCATCTGGCAAAACTGTGCCTGCCCATGGGTTATTTTTGCCCAAACATTTGACACCAGTTGCTAATTTGAGGTGATCATGGGGCCTAAGGTCCCTTGCTGACACCGGGCTCACCACCTGCTGAGGCTCTGCACAAGGTCTGCTCTCCTCCACGGGGAGTGTGGGCTCCCCAGCACACCAGAGCCACAGCCCCCTCTGGCAATCCCCCCGCAGGGGACATGGTTGGTGTCAGGAGGCAGCTGGAAAGGTCAGCCAGCATCTCCCATCGCCTGCATGCCCTGTCCCACACCCTCTGACTGGTGTCTGCCTGCTCAGTCTTCTGTGACCCCACCAAGACACCCCTGTCATCCCGGCTCCCAGGCTCTCACCTTGCCTCCCAGCTGAGGAAGACCCCAAGCCCCCCTTGCCCACCCCCCGGGGGGAGGCTCTGACCTGCGTGTGCGCAATGACACGAATGACCTTGCAGTACTTTTTCATAGCTGTAAAATCCTTCTCCAGCTGCTTTTTGCCGTCCTCATCTTGCCATTTCTTGCAGTACTTGGTGAACGCCTTCTTCTTGCTCTTGTGCCTACAAGAGAAGTGTTTATCATCCAGCAGAGCTGAATGGTGAAGTGCTTCTGCACTTCGCTGTGCCCTGAGACAGTCCAGCGTGGGGGGACCCATCACCTCGCCAGACACTTCCCCGGAGGCACAATATACCTGTGGGTACCCAAACCCCTCCCTGGCTGCCGGGGCCACGACACAGGGCTTTGAGGTGAGAAGAGGAAAGTGAATAATGAGCTGTGAAAAGGGCTGGTAATTCAAACCTTTTTGCAGGAGGAATCCAGTTGTCTCCCACTGACTGGCTCAGCGCCATCAAAATACAAGCGCAAAATCAGAGCTAAGTGGAGAAAGGAGAAAACAGGCTCCGACAGGGATCAGAGGCATGTGGTGGGTGGATCTCAATGGCACTTTTACAGGAGACACGATTCCTACAGTTATGAAATTCATGTTTCCATTTTCCTCTCCACTGGTGTGGGATTTGGGGTGTTGAAGTTTACAAGGGCCAGGGGTCACATTCTGCATCAATTTTTCCCCTGACAGATCTGATTTTACTCCCCTCATTTGCTGCCTCAGCTCAAGTATTCCAGTTTAATGGGGAGTAGATGGGCCCAACCTACACAAAGGAAAATGAACCTGCAGCACACGCTGCCATAAGATACTGTGAAGAGAGCTGACTTAGTTCAACTATTAGAATAAATTTACATATGCATATGCTGATTCCCAGCGTCAAGCTGCTTGCAGTATCTCTGTGCATGACTAAATAAATAGCAGCTTCACTCCACCTCAGGGCCAGCTGCCAGCAGCTGAGCTGTTTGCCATGGCTGGGCATCACAGAGAGCCTGCGGGGAAGACCTGCGAGGGACTCCCCACTTGCAGTGCCCCAGGGACCCTCCCCAGCCACGGAGGCACGTACCAGTTCTTGTAGAAGCGCCGTCTGCACTCATCGCTGATGTGCTCAGCAAAAACAGTCTTGAAATTCCTCAAGCCCTTTGGTGTTTCTATGTACCCCACAACTCCCACCACCACCATCGGCGGTGTCTCAATGATGGTCACGGCCTCCACCTCTTCTCTTTTGGAGATCTCTGTAAGATAGCAAAGGGAAATGGTGGTCAGCGTTGTCTAGGGTGGGGTCATTCCCTGGAGCCATTTGTGGCCCATGCCATTGCAGCGAGCAAGCAACGTGCTGGGGGCAAAGTTGCTCTCTGCTCTCACAGCCAGTCTCAGCCCTTTCATCTCTCATGGCCACAAGCCCTGCTGGAGTCCCATGCAGGGTTTGATCCCCTGACATAGAATGGGTTAGACCCTGTGGCCCAGCACACTTTAACCCATCTTCCTCAGGCTGGGGGAAGCAGTACATTCAATGGTTCTTGCCCTGGAGTTTGGCTCCAATCCCATGGGCATCCCAGAGGGTAACGTTATAAACTTCCCCACCAAGACACTCCAAAGCCAAGGTTTGTCAGGTAGTTACCCTGCAGAATCCTTCTTCCAGCAGGATCCAACAAACCACCAGTCACCATAATGGTGTGGGGACTTCCCAGGAATCCCCAGATCAGCTCACTCTGGCCGTAAGGTAGCCTTTGGCCATCCAAGATCTGGATGGCATTACAGGCGAGAGCCCAGAAGCTGTGTGCTCCACCACCCATTCCCAGGAACAGCCTTTCCCACCAACAAGTCTGTTCCCTCATCTCCCTCCTGGATCTGGCTCCCCGCTTCCATCAGCCAAGCCTTACTGAGTCCAGGCCTGTGCACCTCCCGCACAGTGTGTGTCATGCCAGCTTTGTAGCCCAGGAAAGCTGTCAAGTGGACTGGTTTGCTGGGATCATCCTTAGGCCATGTCTTCACCTTCCCTCGGTGGCGACGGCTTCGCTTGTGGGGGAGGAAGCCCAGGTGGCCATGCCTGGGAGCAGAGAACTTGCGGTGGGACTGCAGAGAGGAAGAACAAAAAAGATCAGCTTCACTTTCAGGTCCCAGAAGATGCCGGGACTGAAAGAACAATGGGAAATCTACTCTTTAACATTAGTGAATGCTGGAGGGATTCTGGGCTCTTCCTCATTCCCAACATGAGAGAAAGAACTCATCACAGGAAGGAATTTTGTTCAGATTTTCATCATGTGCATGGAAAAACTTAGTCAGTTTCTGGACAAATGAAGCCAATTAACTAAAAAGAACTTGAACATGGTCTCCCTTCTTCTGCTTGAGGACTTTGAAGGAGAAATACGTTCTTTAATAGGTCTGCCCTTCTGTGATGTTAATTAGAATGACTTATTTTGTATTCTGTAGCACCAAAAGGGCCAGCTCAGAATTCATGGGCTTTGTGTCATCAAGGCAAATGGCACCAAACAAGCACAGCTAACGATCAGAAGAATTGGGAAAGGATGCCCAAAGGAATCAGTAATAAGAACATGCACATGTTAAATATGCACCTTGAAAACCAAATTAGAAAAGCTAAATATATAAACTCCAATTGCAAGGTCATGCTGAGTCAGGCACAGGGAAAGCAACAGCACTTTAGAGACATGGACAAGTTCTCACACAACTGGCTTCAAGGCAGGGAAACTGGGGGGTCAGCTGAAGCAGCGAAGGGTTAGATCTACATCCACTGCAACTCCCTCCTCACTAAGATCAGTCCCGGCACTGGGTTGCACTTTCCGCCAAGTGTATTTTCCAGCCCCAGTGGAGCTCTGTCGAGCCCAGACCCATTTCAGCTGCACTAAAAGTGGCTGGGAGCCCAGCCCTGCCGCCTGTCCCTCCGCACACAACCAAAAGGTAGCAGAGCCCAGCTGTACAAACCATGGGACGTCTTCAGCGCAGCTCAGCCGCAGAAAGAGGCTGTCAGTAAGTGCCTCCCCTGTCTAATACTTGAGATGGTTCTCAGTCTGAAGACACAAATTTAGCTGCCTGCTTCACCCGGGGCTATATTCATTTCGCGCTGGGCCAAGCTGGCAGGTTTGGACGTAACAGTTGCGGTGTGGTAAAGGTCAATTGCCAGTGTCTCAGTTTACACTTCTCCCTCCTAAACAACTTGAACATGAACGGCAGGAATTACGGAATTCGTCAGAGTTGGAAGGGACCTCTAGAGATCCTCTAGTCCAACTCCCCTGCCAAAGCAGGATTGCCCAGAGCACATTACTCAGAACGGCATCAAGGGAGGTCTTGAAGATCTCCAGAGAAGGGGACTCCACACCCTCCCTGGGCAGCCTGTTCCAGGGCTCTGCCACCCTCACCACAAAGAAGGTTTTCCTCATATTTGAATGGAACTTCCCATGTTCCAGCTTGTGCCTGTTGCCCCTTGTCCTGTCGCTGGGAACCACTGAAAAGAGTCCAGCTCCATCATCCTTCAACCCACCCTTTAGATACTCATCAGCATTAGTAAGGTCTCCCCTCATCCTTCTCTTCTCCAGGCTAAAGAGCCCCAGCTCTTTGAGCCTTTCCTCATAAGGGAGGTGCTCCAATCCCTTAATCATCTTAGTTGCCCTACGTTGGACTCTCTCCAGTAGTTCCCTGTCTCTCTTGAACTGGGGAGCCCAAAACTGGACACAGGATTCCAGTTGTGGCCTCACCAGCACAGAGTAGAGAGGGAGAATGACCTCCCTCCGCCTACTGGCCACACTCTTCCCAATGTAGCCCAGGAACCCATTGGCCGTCTTAGCAACAAGGGCACATTGCTGGCTCATGGAGAGCCTGCCATCCAACAGGACTCCCAGATCCTTCTCTTCAGTAGTGCTTTCCAGAAGATCCACCCCTAACCTCTATTGGTGCCTGGCATTCTTCCTCCCCAGGTGCAGGACCTCACATTTCTCTTGTTGAACCTCATCAGGTTCTTCTCTGCCCAGCCCTCCAGCCTGTCCAGGTGACGCTGGACAGTGGCACAGCACTGGAGTGTCAGCCAGCCCTCCCAGTTTGGTATCATCAGCAAACTTGCTGAGGATACACTCTGTCCCCTCATCCACATCATTGATGAATACGTTGAACAGGACTGGGCCGAGTATTGACCCCTGGGGGACAAATCAGCACAGCTTCCTAACGAGGCACCGCACACCCAGAGCTGCCAACACCGCTGGGCACTCCGAGTGTGGAGTAGCCGGTAGAGACAGCCTAAAAATCCCTCCATCAGCCCCGGCAAGAAGGACTTTGTGATTCTGACCGGAAAATAGGTCGAAGGCAATAGATGGGGTGGTGAGGGCGGGCTCTGCTGCTCCTCCAGGCCGGGGCGTGAGGCGTCTGAGCTAGGCCGCGGCCACGCCAGGAGGGGGACACGGACTATAACTCCCAGCATGCAACGGGCACAGCGGAGCATGCGCAGAGCGGCGCCCTCTGACCCCGCTGTCCCCCGCCGCCAGGGTCGTGTAGGGCGCCGCCATCTTCTCCGCGCCGCCCGCCGGGCCCGCCGCCGCCGCCACCATGCCGGAGGACAGCGACTGGGAGGCGTACAAGGTCCCGCCGACCCGCACCCCCGTCTCCGAGAGAACCACGTCGGTGCCCAACCCGGTCACCTTCTTTCAGACCGTCTTCAACTATGTCGTCGACGCGCCCGTCACCTTCGTCCGAGGTACCGGCCGCCCGAGGCCCTCCCCGCGCCGTGCCGGGGCGGCCGGGGCCTCCTCACTAGCGCCGCTCTGCGGTGCCCGACGGCTGCGGGAGTCGGGCCTCGGGATGGCATGGGGGTCAGGGACAAAGTTGCAAGGACAGTGGGACAGGCACGGGGAGATGGGACACACAAGTGCACGAGCACCAGGACATACGGGGAGATGGCGGGGGGGGGCGCTGACAGGGACCCAGCATGGACAGCGGGACAGAGGCAGGGAGAGGGAACACAGACAAGCACACAGCACGGACAGAGGGACAGAGAAGGCTGCAGCATGGACACTGGGACAGACACAGGGAGATGGGGGACAGAGAGAGGGACATGGGATGCAGACAAAGGCAGATGGACAGACAGAGGGAGATGAGGGACAGAGAGAAGGACATGGGATGCAGACAAGGACGCACCACAGACAGAGGGACAGATATGGGGAGATGGGGGACAGACAAGGACACAGGGGCCAGGGACACTGTGCTGGATGCGTACGGGGCCTGCTGCTGCAGCGCGGCCCAGGAAGACAGCAACAAAGATGGGGCAGTGAGGGCCATGCTGCCCCTTGCTGGCCAGGAGACTGACCACGGGGCTGTCCCTGCAGAGTGGATCGAGCGCCAACAAGCCAAGAACAAGTTCTACTATTACCACCAAAAGTTTCGCCGCGTGCCCGACCTGAGCGAGTGTCTGGAGGGCGACTACCTGTGCTTCTTCGAGGCCGAAGCGCAGTGGAGGAGGGACAGGTATGGCTGTCACCACTCTGGTTACTCGACCCTAGGAACCGCAGCAGTTGGCTTGAACTCACAGCATTTCTGTGGAGTTCGGGGTGTTGAGGCAGCACCTCCTGCTCACCCTGTTACAGAACACCCATTTCATAGTCCTGCTGTCCCCCTGCAGCACAGCTGAGCTAGGTGGCATTAGGACACATCCTCCTGTGTTCTTACAGCACTGCTGCAGGACAGGCCACTCTCTTCTGTAAAAACCCAGAGCTCACCTTCCACAGCGTGTCATAGCCCTGTGTTCAGCTTTTCTGTCATCTCTTGGCTGTGGTTGCATCCATCACCATCTTCCCCACAGGATGGTTGATCAGGAAATCGTGGAGATAGTGCGGGAGAGGCTGGGTGCGTGCAAGCAGAGGGAAGGACCCAACCAGTTCCAGAACTGTGCCAAGGAGGCAGAGCTGCTGGCGCAGGTCACCAAGGCCTACCAGGACAGATGTGAGTACAAGAGCCTGCACACCTCTGCTGCGTCTGTGACAGAATGTGGGAAAAGGGGTTCTTAGACCACTTCCCAGACTTAGAATTACAGAATGGTTTGGGTTGGAAGGAACCTTACAGATCATTGAGTTCCAACCCCCCTGCCATGGGCAGGGACACCTCCCACTAGACCAGGTTGCTCAAAGCCTCATCCAGCCTGGCCTTGGGCACCTCCAGGGATGGGACATCCACAACTTCACATGGGACAGAGATGTATTTCTTTTTAGCTGCTGAAGGGCACTCTTCAGACATTTACTTTCTTTTTAGATGGTGATCTTGGTGTCCATGGAAATGCAAGGACGTGCCTGATGAAGCAGAAGCACAGGATGATGGAGGAGAGGAAGGCACAAGCAAATGCATCTCAGTAGATCTAAATGGTTAGCACCTTGTCTGGTGCTTCTGTGGAATATATAGTGCATGTGGCCTCTTTGAACTCTGATGCTGTTGACCTCTACAATAAACATGCAGCCCAGACACCTGCCATACAACCAGAATCTAGACTCATTCTTTGAAGAGATCTGCAAATATTTACACAACTCTTCCCTTTTCAGCTCTGAATTCCAGTTGATTTGTTACCATCCTCTGAACCAGCCCCTCACTCCAGACCCCCCCCCTGAATGCCTTATTGGCATTTCCTCCCAGGAGCTCTCCCCCACCTCCATCAACCAACAGAAACTCTGCTGCCCTGCTCAGCCCTGGGGGAGGATTCCCTCAGTTATGATTATGTGTAGGACAGCACATAATCTTCAGAGCTGGTTCTAGACCCCATTCAGGATTAATACATGATTAACGAGGATCAGTGTAACGTAACATACTATTTCATTCAGCAGATGTACAGGCTCTGGCCTGCAGATGTGAACCTACTCAAATCCCCAGCAGAGATTTAATCCATCTGCCCAAGGCATCAGCCATCCCGTCAAACCAATCACAATTTCTTGTTCACTGATCACTTTATTGTCTTGTACAAAACCCACTTAAGTCGTTGCCACAGCAGCTGCCTGGGTTCTCTGCACCGAGACTCTGGTGTGGGTCTTTGCCAGATGATCAGTGAACTCCTGCAAAAAAAGGTAATAAAAACAGTGGTTTATTTTCTCAAGCCACTATCATGAGTTTCTCAGCACTGCATCCCTGCCCAACAAGGTGTGTATGCGGGGGCTGGGGCAGTTCAGATACAACTTATATTTTTACTTAATATTTCAAAGCTTTCCTTTGTCCACAAAATGCCATTTTCTTACTCAAAACTGCATGCTTTAAAAAAAAAATAAAATCACAGACTACCTGACAGTCAGCTCTGACTGCAGCACTACTCTCCTAGTACCAAACTGCAAATTCTTTGGGTACGGCATCTGAACTTTTCAGGATGGGAAGGGTAGGATTTGAGCTGCAAAGTGCAGAAATGCTCTTACCTGGTAAGGAGACTTGGTGAAGACAGTCTCTTTCCAGAGGTCAGGGGTCAGATAACTGTAGGTCTTGGAGATGGCATCGAAGGTGGCTTTAGCTACAGAGAGAAGTCAGACATCGCACGTCACTGCTACAGAAATGGCTCACTAGTACCTGGCCAGGCTGCTCCAAAAATGTAGAATTTAGGAAGAAACAGGGAGACCATAGCAGGGTCTCTCTGATATACACACCCAAAACTCAAGTTTCTTTCTCTCTCCATTTACGACAATTACACTACTTCCAACAAGTGCAATCGCGCAGATTGGGAGATTGTTGTTTTTTAAATATCAATGCACATATAAAAAGACAATTTGTTGCAATTAACTTTTATAGAACTTCATGACCACCTATAGCAGGACTAACCCGCAGTGTAAAAGGTATCAGCAGAAGTCCTTGCTTCTGCTGGACTGCTATATTTTGCTTCAACACAAATTAAAAAATACTACAGAAACAGGCATGTTTGGTCCCTGTCGATGACAAAAATGGCAATATATAAAGCTAAACTACCACATGAAAAGCTAAAGCTCACCAAAGTTTCCGAGGGTGGCAGTGCAGCCCCTGGCTGAGGTGTAACAGTCATCGATACCCGCCATCATCAGCAGCTTCTTGGGGACAGGGGCGGACACAATCCCTGTCCCACGGGGGGCTGGGATCAGACGCACCAGGACAGAGCCACAGCGGCCGGTGACCTACACAAACACAGCGGGTTACAGCTCCCGAAACACACGCCGCAGCACCATCACCAGGCCCAGGCCCAGCAAGTCCTTCTCACCTTGCAAGGCACGGTGTGGGGCTTGCCGATCTTGTTCCCCCAGTAGCCTCGTCGTACTGGCACGATGGATAACTTGGCCAAAATGATCGCCCCACGAATAGCAGTGGCGACTTCTTTAGAGCATTTGACGCCAAGACCAACGTGGCCGTTGTAGTCCCCGATAGCGACAAAAGCCTAGAATTGAAAGGAAGAGTTTTCAGCGGTGGCTGCACTGCACGGGAACAGTCTCTCAGCAGAACACAGTCCATCAGGGCCTGTCACCAAGGACAACCCCAGGTGTGTGCTCAGCACTGAACAATCTCAGCTCCCTCCAAGCACAAATCAAAACGCCACCAGCTATAACTTGCACAGCAAAGCTCACAGTTCAAGAAGTCCATTTTTCCCCTTAGAGCTCATCCTCCAAGCAAAAAACAGCTACAGTTTAAGAACTGGGATTCAAATCCGTGATACAGCCTCATACTCATCAAAAGTCCCCATAATTTCCCAAACAGCATTCCCTCCTTATACCTAAGACTCCTCTCTGCCACAGCCCCTGTAAATGCAACTTTATTTTGCACTAGTGCTGTTTCAAGTAACATTTGAACATATTACTAGGGTTTTAAAGTCAATACAAAAACTTGGTAAGCTACAGAAGCAGATGTCCAATGCAAAGTATTTGCTAGATACCACAGAAGAAAATAGAAGTATTTCATGTATCAATATGATACCCAAAAATACCAAGTCAATACACACAAAGCTTTTAGATGTGAGAAACCAGAAAAAAAATAAAAGCTACCTTAAACCTGGTACGCTGACCAGCACGGGTCTGTTTCTGGACAGGCATGATCTTCAAAACCTCATCTTTCAGAGAAGACCCCAGGAAGAAATCGATGATCTCTGATTCCTGCAAGAGTCAGTCATTTAACCCCACACAAGGCCATGCTTTTTAAACAAACCAAACACAGCTAGTGAAGCTCCTACAATTCCAGCTCAACAATCCTACTCCTTTTTTTCCATCAATGAGCAAATCAATGACAGAAAGACTCGGGCAACATTTTGCCATCTCCACACAAGACCCACCAGGCTTCACAACAAGTGATGCAACTTGTAGCCCTCAGCTTCTACTGATTTATGCCTCTAACTCAAACGCACTTAACCTGAGCATCCCAAGCAGCAAACGCAGCAACTACTGGGAGCTCTCCATTTCCGATCAAGATTCTACTCACGCGTTACTTTAACGTTCACAACAGCTTACCTTGATTGGAAGCGAGAAAAGATAGATCTCCTCAAGAGACTTGATCTTCATATCCTTGACCAGGCGACCAAGCTTGGTGACAGGAATCCACTAATAAAGAAAACCGGGGAAAAGGGTCGGCGGTCGGGTCCCCACGGGAACCGGCCGGCTTTCCCCTCCGGCTCCCGGGATGGCGACAGACACAGCCCCTCGCAGGGCCCAGCCCCGCCGCCGTCAGCCCCACACAGCCCGCCCAAGCCCCCTCCAGCTCCGGGTTTCCACTTACTTCCTTATCTTCGGCCTTGCCTCCACGGGCCCCGCGGCCTCTCCCTCGGCCCCTACCGCGACCTCGCCCGCGGCCCCGCAGCCCGGTCCCGAAGCCGCCGCGGAAGCCCCCTCGGGCCGCTCCTGCACCTCCCGCAGCACCGGCGTCGTCCGCCATTTGCTACGACAGAGAAGGGGGCGTTAGCCGGGAACGCAGGGCCCAGAGGCGGCCCATGCGGCCGGGCGCGGACACCCCCGGCCCCGATGGGCGCGGATAGAGAACGGGCCGCTCCGCTCCCCCACCGCCATCCCGCCCGCCACCTCTCTTACGTGTTCTCTCAGAGTAGAAGGCCGCACCTCCCCGCCGCTCGCTATTTATACTCCGCCGGGGGTCTCGCGAGAGTACCGCCCGCCCCGCGCGCTGCATGAGGCATACGCTGCGGGGGCAGAGCGGCGCCTTCCGCCCACTTATACAGGTTGCGGGGCGGGGGGGGAACCCACAGGCCGCCGTGCGCATGCGCCGGAGCCCCCGGTATAAATAGGCGCGCACGCGCGCAGCGCTCAGTCTGAGGAGCGGTGAGGGTAAGCGTGGGTTGTGGGGGAGTACACTGCAGCTTGCCTTCTGTGGTCCTTGAACGTTAAAAAAATACCGTTGGGGGGCGTTTATGGTGCTGTCTCAGCCGGTGTCGGGTGGGGTGTAGAGGGGAGGGCCTCAGTGAGCAGCCTGGGAAGATGCTTTGGGGGTTGTGTTACGTACGGGTCCCAGGCTCAGTCTGAAAATCACTTCGGGTCTCTTGTGGCCCCTGGTGAGATAACTGTGCCGATAGCATAGGGAACATTAAGCTTATTGCCCACGGTAATGTGTGTGGGGAGTGAAACCCATGTTCCCATAACCCCTGTACTGAGCTGATGTCGGGGGAATAGTGTGTGCTGAAGCAATGGCTGTTTTCTCAGAGCTAATCTTTCCTTCCACCCGCAGGTGCTGAGCGCGGCCCGGGGCTGCTCGGCCTCCCCAGACGGACAGAGCTGCCAGTGCGCCTGGACAAGTTCCTGTGCAACTTGGTCTGGGTGGACCTGCTTTAGCAGGGGGGTTGGAGTAGATGATCTCCAGAGGTCCCTTCCAACCCTGTGTGATTCCGTGAATCTGTGTGTGGGGTTGCTCGGGCCCCATGGCGTGGGGGCGCCATGTGCGTGTCCGACACCTTCAGTTCCTGTCTCTTTGGCGAACCTTGTAGAGCAAATCGGGTGCTGCAACGGGCCGTGACGGTATTCAGAGCTGGAGCGACCTGAAATGATTCTGTATTTTGATGTACAATAAAGGGTTAATTATTGGAAAGCCTGTTTGTTAAGTATCTTAGTTGTTGTTGCTGTTGTCTTAAAAAAAAAGTCCCTCTTTTCGCTGTGCTTGAAGCTGGGGAGTCGCTTCCTTGGGGCGGGGAGGGAGTGCGCCGCTCGGTAACACGTCGAAGCGGCGGTGCGGGGGCTGCTGTACCGGCTGTTAACATCCCTGCCATGCCGGACGTGCGGCGGGTCCGCCCCTTTCCCACACCAAAGATGGCGGTTGCGGCGTTTCCCCCCCTCCCCCCCCTTCCCGCGTATACGTCATTTGGCTGCGCCGGAAGTCGTGGCCCTTCACCCGTGGCAACCGGGAGCGCCGGAAGCGGGAGGCACGCGGAGCCCGGCGGTGCGGGAGATGGAGCCGGCCGTCGCCGCCAGCCCCGTGCGCTTCAAGAGCAAGTGAGGAGCGGGCGGGATGGCTGGGGCCGGGGCGGCGCAGGCCCCTGCGGCTGGGCTTTAACCGGCTCCCTGCCCGCTTCTCCCTTTCTCTTCCAGCTACGCCCTGTCGAGGAAGATCGAGCCTTTCTACAAGGGAGGGCGAGTCCAGGTACCGAGGCGGCGAGGGGCAGGGTTGGGAGAACCCCCTTCTCTCGGCGCCGTAACGTTCCTGGTTTCCCTTCCCTTTTTGCCAGATAAACCGGGATGGCAAGTTCATGTTTTGCCCCTGTGGGACCAAGCTGAACGTCATCGATGTGGAAACGGGAGCTCTCCACAGCCTCCAGCAGGTGAGGAGATGGAATCATTGGAGTTGGAAGGGACCTCTAGAGATCCTCTAGTCCAACCCCCCTGCCAAAGCAGGGTTGCCCAGAGCACATCACTCAGGACGGCATCCAGGTGGGGCTTGAAGA
>JAOXNO010000070.1:6819619-6833152 GCA_028565335.1 Limnodromus scolopaceus
GCAGGGGAGTTGGACTAGATGATCTCTATGGTCCCTTCCAACTCTAAAAATTCAGTGAAATTCAGTGAAATTCAGATGCTTTTGAACCTGGTGTCTCCTGTGTGCCAGCACCCCGGCACAGCCGGCCTGTACACTTCCCTTCCTCCCTAGAGGCGGTGCTAGCGTTCTCGGTGACGTGGAATACAAACTCTCGAAACTGCCACGAGGCTCAAGCTGTCCTTGAAACCCTCTTGAAGCATGAAGCACCAGACAACCTCCTGCAGTACTCGGGCATTAAATCTGCTGTGGAGTCCCTGCTGCCTTACACTGGTGGGTCACACTGCAGGGATGGGCTGTGGCCTGACATCTCCTGTGCTCTGAATATTCCCTGTTTGCCTTGATCTTAAGAGAAGGGAGGTTTTTCTCCCCGTTCTGGTGAGCTTTTCTGTGGTGCCAATCGTTGTGTTTCTCTCTTTGCAGAGCGCCATTTTCAGAGACTGAGCCGTTTGTTACAGGCTTCCATGTTCATCGATTTCATGTGGCAAAACATGAGGCTGGCTGACACAGCCCAGCAGGAAGACATGACTTTGTGACCTTCCTCCCACCAGTTGCTCTTTCTGGAGGGGAAAGTCTGAACTGCCTTCCCATCAGGTACGGCAACTGGACTATTCCTGTATTTTATAATAAATTTTTAAAGTTTGACTTTCTAAAACAAGTCCAGCATTTGGTCTCCTTAGGGCTTAGTGAGAGGAAAGGGATCATTCCTCTGGCCAAGCTGTGGTTTCCTTTTCTATTTTCACACCCTGAGTTTTCAGGCCCAGATTCTTAAATGGCACTTAGTTTGGAGAAAAAGCAGAACCTGGCTCTGAACAAGCATCTGGTCTTTGCTGGGGATTTAAAGAGTTTCTGGAGTTGGGAGACACTACGGGCAATGTTGTATCGTATCCCAGAGCCCAGGTAGGCAGCGTGTAGGGATCTCTGTGGTATCACTGGGTATTTCCTTTGCTTGGGCAGAATGCAGCCTGGGCCAAGGCAGATCTCACCTCTGCCTGCCCTGAATGGTAGTGCCTGGGAGGGAGATAATCACAGTTTTAATTCCCCAGCTGGCAAGTTTTTGAAGTATAAAAAACAAGCAGCCTTCATAGATATTTACATGTATTTTATTTTAGTCTCTAAAATAAATACAATAAAACGTATAAAATTCAGAACAACATAAACACCTCACAAGTTAAATTGCTTGGTTCAAAAATATTAACAGATACCTAGGAGAATAACTAAAAGGTAGAAACCTATATAAAAGTCTTAAGTTTTCCTATAACTATTTTTCTAACTCTATTCTAGAAAATGAGTTTAGGATGAGAATTGTTAGTTTCAGTAACTACCCGAACCCCTTGAAAGGAGAATGTTTTGTTCATAAAAATGACCCTGCCCCCCTTACCCAGTTGGGAAACAAGCTGTACTACACCTGCTTTTGTTTCTGTGCCTGCACAGACATCTTTGTAGGAAATAGTCAGAGATGAGGCTCCCAGCCACCAGGGCTTTTGTACTCGGCCATTTGGCAGATGCAGCCAATTTGTATAGTTGATGGCCAGTTCTCCGCTACCCAAGATGATCTAACATTTAAACCCACCCCCCCAAAACCCCAGACAAACACCAAAAATCAAAGAGTTTAAAAAAAAAATATATAAAATAGGTGGTTCATATAAATGACACTCAAACGGCTGCAGCATCCCATCGCTTACCCCATACCAGCAGTTGTAGCTCTGGGTGACTCTGTCCCTTCCTCTGCCTGGGTTTCACCCCGCAGGGTGGCTGCAGCACTGACAGCCACCCCGCTGCGGGGAATAACGCAAGGACGATTGTCACAGCACCGTGGGACAAATACCTGCCCGAGGGAGAACTGAATCCGAAGTGACCACTGACTTACAGAGGAGTTGCCAGATCCGCAGATGCCTTGACTCCCCTGATGAGTTAAACTTCTAAATCCCCCGACTCCAGTAAAGCCCCTTCTGGCTCCCCAACCTCCCGGTGCGAGCTGCAGCACCGGTCACTGTTACCCAGGGCAGCAATGTTTGCATGCAAGTTCTGTCAGGATCTATCCATGTCCTTGGAAAGCGACAAGTCGCAAGCCCTGACGCTGCCCACACCACTGCCCAGGCTCCTGTGGGGCATCAGTGAGGAGGGAGCCTGGCTCTCAGTCGTGGTGCTGGCCCAGGGCCGGGTCCTTGCCTCCCCCGTGGGCACTAGTGCACGCTCGGGAACGGAGTCTGGAGGGCAGGCTGGGTGGAAGACTTCTGCACGGCTCTCTTCGTCAGGGTGCTGCACCTCTGGAGGATCTCGTGAGCTGAGGGGCGCACAGGCACCTTGGGGACGCAAGTGGCCAAGTCTGGGTCAGTGAGGGAGTGACTTAGATCAGCTGCAGATGACTCCACGAAGCCAGAATCATTCCTGTCCTTGTGGGTCAGGTGTGGGGACTTGCTGCTGTGCATGGCCAAAATATGCCCCAGGGGAGAGCTCCTTGCTGGCTCGACTTCGGGCAGAGATCTTGACAATTCAGGCTTCCAGTTTAGCCGGCTGTCCTGCTCGCTGCTGCTCCTCGAGCTGAGGGATGAACTGTCTGACTCCAGATCTGGGGTGGAGCTGGCCCTGGGCAGAGACCTTGATCTGCTTCTGAGAGAGCTCATGTCCTCTTCAGTCTGGTCAAGGGAAGAGCAAGCCTGTACCCTGTGCTGTCCCGTGGCCTCAGCCTGGGGCTGAGGAGCTGTCAGAGAGGAGGCAAGGTTCGGCGTGGAGATGTTGAGCCCGGAGGTCATGATGGTCTGGAGCTTGTGGTGAGGATTCTTGTAGGGCTGGAGGTACATGGAGGGCATGTAGCCAGTACAGCCGTTGTATCTGAGGGGGAAGGGTGAAAAGCAACACTGAAAAGAGCCCTTCTCCCAGCTCTGGCCGAGGGCAGGGGGCAGACCACCTGGGGGAAGAGGTGAGGACTCGGCCCAACGCTGTACACGGGGCATGAGGAAGAGGAAAATCATCCCTAGCCAAGGGTGGTCAACTCGGGGAGCTCCTCTGCACCCCACCTGGGGAGGAGCAGGCAAGAAGCACCTGCAACAGGTAACTGGCTCCCTTGGGGAACAAGAGCTTCGGAAAAGCCTCCTTACCGGATCAGCCACCAGCCATCGTCAGATTTCTTGACCACCTCCACGACGACGCCGTTGTTCAGCGAGAGCTCATCTGCCTCCTGAGACTCGTAGTCCCGCACAACAAAGTACAGGCTCCCTGCAGAGAGAAGGGGAGGTTGGTTTTGACTTGTGGAGAAAATGCCTCCATCCCTGTGACCCACCAGCTCAGCAGCCCTGGGGAGCAAGTGTCCCTGAGAGTGACTAATCTGCTCAGAGACCCACAGCTGAGGGTAGAGCTGATCAGAAGGGTCAGAGATGCAGGAGGGGACTCCAAGCAATGGTTAAAGTGGAGAGTTTTTACAGAACTCGTTTTTGGAAAAAGAACATGGTGTCCCACAGAGGCAGAAGCAAACTTACCGTCCTCTTTTGAGCTTAAGAGATTCTGGGTGTCCTTGTGGGCATCAATCTCTTCCAGGTAGGGGGCTGGGAACCAGGCTATCTGCTTGTCTGCGTTTTCCACTAGCCACCATCCTGCAGCAACCAGGGGAAAAAAATAAAAAGGTTTTTAGCAGCCTGCAAGTAGACAGATGACCATAATCCCGGGGCAGGGGCTGCTCTGCCACAGGAGGCAGGGACAACATGCAGAGCAGCTCAGTGTCTGACGGATGCCGTGCTGACACTTTGTTCTTTGCTCCCGTGTAAATCTGGGTAAACACACCCCATGTACAGACACCCACACGCACCCCAGATGCTACTGACTCGGCATTTGCCAAGCTATGAATCAACCTACACCATCCATCCCTGAAACCGAAGAATCCCTATCAAACGTACCAGTCATGTCCTTGATTAACACTTCAACAATTTCCTTCGTAGCGACTTTGAATTTCTGGTTCTTTGTGTCTTTGGTTTCAAAGGTTTCGATGCATCTGTAGCTCTGGGAAACCTGAGGGTGTGTAATAGAGAGCTGCGGCCCTGGCTGGTTTTTCTTCCCCCCTCCGATTTCAGATGGCATGATCACAACACTGAAAACCAAAGTTTAATATCAGTTTACTGAAAACTCACATGGAAGGCTGAGTTTAGTAATTGTTTTGGTAAAATCACCTATGCAGTAGGCTAAGAAAAGCTTAGGCATCAAAACCAACATTATCATCTTTCTGTTTCATGAAGACACATATAAACAAAAGATACAAATATGATTTCACACCTGTTTTCAGGAAAGGAGGGATCTAGATCTTGGGTCTGTGCCTTGAAAAAACGAATCACGTCTCCACCCTGGGAGATTTTAGCCTCTGTTTTCAGCAGCTCCTGGGAGTAAGTTTCCAACAGTTTCAGTATCTCCAGGCACCAGTTCATTTTCCCACTCTTCCTGTGCTTCGTGTTTACATCTTTAAAATAACAAAAGCAAAGTTGGTGTACGACAACAAGGGATCGGGATGCTTTGAGAGCGACATCTTTTGCCTGAGCAGGGGTGTGCCCTCACCTACCACCCTTCCCCACACAAGCCCAAACTCTAAGAAGCTGAGACAGCAGCTGCCTCTGCCTCCCTGTCGTTTTTAATAGCTCCTGATACGATTTTTTTAATATGTAGAATTTATCTTTGTTCACATATAAATGTTGTAAGGAGCTCTGGGCCAATATTTAAAGTGTAATATTAATTTACAGGTGCAGTTATCTATTAAAAGAGGCTTTCTGGGTTATTTTAAGTCAGTAATAGACCCAAGCACGTTGATGTAATCCAGCTGTATTATGGCATGAGCAGGAGTGAGCTGTTAATCTGTTCCAGAGGAAGGTCAGACCCAGAGGCTGAAGTCTGTGTCATCAGTTATGACTGCCCCCAACAGGTCTGTTGTGATTGTTGGTCCCTCAGGGATTTGTTCTTACCTTTAAACCTGGGTATTGTCCGGTCAGATCTCCTGAGCGAGCCGCTCTCGATGGGGAATTTTCTCTTCAGCTCTTTCTAAAAGTGAGGAGGAGGAGACAATGGTGATGCTTTGCAGCCCTGACACACAGCTGGGCTCCTTCCCCTCTCCCCAGGACCAGAATCCTATTTTCAGGGAAATATTCACTTACATGGAAACTCTTGAACTCTTCAAATGTCCGGTAGATGAGAATTTTGTTCTGATCTGACCAAGACACAGACATCATGTATTTCTGTAAAAATAAAAGGGAAAAGAGTGCATTTTTTTTTAATTAAGTCTTCAATATTGGATGTTTTCAAACAGTCAGCATTTGCCAGGACCTGTGGCTTAGTTCTGGCTTCAGGCTGCAAGACTGTCACATGAAAAAATTAAATAAAATATAAGACCTACAAAAATATCTCCTTAATTTTAGGGCCCCAAATGGATAGTCATTTTTAAAACCAGAGGAAATTTATGACACTGTGAACAGAAAGACAGCAGAATCCAAGATAACCGTTTTCTTATGAAATTAAAACCATTGAAAAATAAGTCCAGGACCCCTGTCCTAAATCACAAGGCTCTAATCCCAACACTGTGGGGAAATGAGTAAGTACAACCCTGTAAGACTAACTCAAAAAGCCCTCCAGTTTCCCAATTTGTAAATATTTAAGGAGAAAAAAAGAAATCCAACAAAAAATTTAAATAATTAAAGTACCTTCTGCTTTCCGCATTGCATCAAGCCAACAGCCTTTACATCCACTGGGTACCTGCTGGAGCTCATCTTCCTCAAGCCTGCTCCTCCTTCCCAGGGCAGCTGGAGCCTGAGCAGAGATGTGGCTCCGGGCACGACTCCTGCCCTTAAATACGCTGGAGCCGGAGGCAGGGCGCTTCCTCCTCCGCCCACTAACGCGGGCAGAAATTCCGTAATTTGGCAAACTACCGCGTGCCTCTTACCTGTTCCCCCCTGCTTTTAACATGCAAATGTTCCTGGGAGCGGAGGGGCATAGTTCAGAGAGCTGGGGAGAAGAAGCATCTTATCTTATCACGTCCTCACTAGAATAATGCCAGTAAGGGAGCCTGGCCCTGCGGCTGGGTTCGGTTATCATCCCTGGGTGTCGGGGAGGTCACTGGGGCAGCAAATCCTGCTGTGAACTGAAGTCAGTTTCCAGGGATGGATGTGTTGTGTTTACAGCTACACTGCAGGGACGTGACTGACGGAGTTGCCCGCAGTTTGGGCTGCCCTCACACCAGTCCCAAAAACCGATTAGGAACGTGGCTTCTTGTCAAGCACAAACCAGGCACAATTCGACGTGTGTGCTAGCTGTGACAAATCTCTTCTCCTTACTGCTTTGTCCCACCTGCTGAGATACTTCACTTCAAATTTCTGGTAGATTTCTGGTAGCTGTATCAATATTTGCATGCTCTCAGAAATTAGTGGGAGATGCTGATGTTGTTGTAGCAAAGGATGAACAAACACATCCCTGTAACTGAGAAAGTCCCAAAGCTTCTCAGCTGTAAATACACGATGGAGATTCAGCTCCAAGTGCCTCGTGCTCTGTCTTGCATCAAGGCAGGTGTCCATCCCCACCCAGGGCAACCAGCAGCTCTTCTCATGGACCAGCTCCCACTGCCCGGAGGCACTGCGGGACCGGTAATTACAGCCCTGGAAAGGCTGTCCTTTCGCTGAACTGCTGCCTTCAGCGTGCCTCAGGTTATGACTCGGCTGATGGGCCTCTGTGTGATCAAACCGCCTTCTCCGTCCTCCCTCCCCCTCTTCTTTGATGAAGTCTAAATTGAATCATTATAATTATTGGAGCCCAAATTGAGAGGCTCAGCACTGCTTTGCCTTTCATTTTCCAGTTACACCTGGTGTCTCAAAACCCTCAGCAACAGCTGCAGGTGATTTTTCATCTACTAAAAAAAAACCCCCAGAATCTGAAATGGAAGCCAAAGAAGACTCCTTCTGGATGGCCAGAAAATATGGTGAGCAGGGCCTTGGTTTGCATTTCATGAGCATGTGAGGCTGCTCCTGCACAACAAGATGGCAGTTTCTGGGGATAAAGGAAGTGTTTTTGTGGCAGTTCGATCTATTGCTGCAGGATGTCTGTCCTCTGTTGGGAAGAGGAGGTTGTACAGAGAGCACTTTGGGCCTGTGCACAGGTTTGGTGGGAAAACCCCTTTGATGGCATCTCCAGGGTACTTCCTGGCTCAGGGAGCCAGGCAGGAGCTGCCCCACGGAAGGGCGATGCAAAGCAGCTCGCTGCCCTCAACTGTCCCAGAAATCAGACCCTCCGTCCCTCTGTTCACAAAGGGTCTGGCAAAAGCACGTGCTGTTAAATCTACCGGGTTCAAAAGGTAAAGAGTGTTGTGGACAGAGAGGAAATCACTTCATCCAGCGAGTTTCTTCTCTACGACCGTGCTTATCTAAAAGCTGGCGGTTTCTGAGGTGGCAAAGCCCTTTGCCAACTCTCTGTGATCGTGTCCACACTCACGGTCTTCTCCTCGGCCGCCAAGCCGGGGCCAAGCTCGCCTTTACACAGCTCTGTCGTGTGGCCTTTGGCAATTGCTGGAACCAAGACACTCAACAAAGTACATTTGGTTGGTTTCCTGTCTCAGAGTAAACACAAAACACAACGTATTTCAAAGACCGTAAAGGTTTAAACATATTTACCCATAACAGGAAAGGCTAAAGACAATAAAGATCTTAGAGGAGCTGCAATCTGTGTACGCACGGGAGATGGCCAGGGGAGGTTGAGGCAGCACATCGCTCCACGTCCGCAGGTACTGCAGGTGTCACTGAAATTGCCAGTTGCTAGTTTCAAAGGCTTTGCCAAATTTCACCGTTCTCGGAATTCAAGCAGAAGGGTGGTGTGGAAAACGTACAATGAGATGTTACACTAGGAAGGTGAAAGGTGGAGGTCTGCAGGTCACCTGAGGCTGAAGAACCAGCCGTGCAGTTTGGGGAACTGATTTTCTGGGGGAGATTGGCAGGTGACAGGCATCTCAGATAAAGCAAAATATGAGCAAAACTACTCAAAACTCGCTAATTAGTTATTGAGAAAGCGTATTGCGGAAGCAAAGGTCACTGCAATGCAGAAGAGAGGTATGGGAGGAAGAATGGCCAGGCCCTACTGGGGGATAATGACACTTCTGGTGTCATCCCAGAGAGCTCCGCTCAGTGCTCTGCAGTTGTTATCATCAAGTATCAAGTATCATTGGCTTGTTGCTGTTGAGTTTCTGGTCGAGAAACTGCCCAAGAGATTGATCTAATGAGTCATGTCATACAGCCTAGAGTGACACTATCCATGAAACCTGAGGCAGGGCTGTGTGCCAGGTTGCCTCTGGATCAGCACAAGGGCTCCTCAACGGCCTTCCTGCTCCTCCTTCCCAAAACCCTGACAGGTGAGGGCCGCTTCTCTTGGGAAGGATGGATAACTGACCAGAAGAGGCCATTAATTCCATTTCCTTGGTGGGTACGTTTGAGCACGCTTACCAAAAAGCCCCAAACCAAAGCCGTTTCCCTGACGTTACATCAAGTTTACTTTATCTCTTCTGCTACTTGCATATTATCCTGCCATAAATTGGTACCTCCTCATGTGTAATTATTAACTGACGGGTAGAAGTGGTATGCCTGGAAAAAGTAAAACTCAGCCAGTATTGCTGGGCGCTGCTATTTCATCAGTATTTATTTTCATAGGCCATGAGGACAGTGGTTACTTTTTTCTTTAGTTGCTTTACAAGGTACAAAATAGGTCATAAACTAACAAGTAATATATAGGAGGGGACTCTCCAGGTTTGACAATACCAAGGAAGCACAAGTTTCCCTCCGTAATAACTGTGGGCGTTCGGCAGCCTGCTCGAAGAAAGTCACGTACGCCTGGCAAAGGTGGAGCTCTGCCTCCTGCCCCTCGGGGAGCATCACCACTGCCATAAACAGCTGCTCTGGGTCCACGAAATGCTGTTTGTCACAGAAAGTGACTAAGGTATAGTCATGGGGAGTCACACCAGAGTCCCTGCCCCAAAAGAGCCCGTGGTCTGAAGGACAGGGCAGGTCATCCAGTGGTCTCAGGGAGTCCCCCTGGCCACCCGGGCTGCTCCCTCTGCTATTTCCATTACAAGACCAGCTTCCCTCCACCCAGTATAAAATCTCCATGAGAAATAAACACTCAGGGGTCTGGTTTTCTTTTCCTTTCAGTATGGATCAGGAATAACTTAATCCGATGTGTTTAACCAGAGTACATCAGGTGGGACAAGAGCCTGGACCAATCCCTCACTCCATCCAACGGGAGCCAGAAGCAGAGTTTGAGCGTGCAGATGCTCGGAGGTAGCCACAGGCAATTTTTTTCCAGCTCCACCACAGCCATTTTCCAAGTCAAACAAGGAATGGCCGCGTCACAAATCCACACACACACACAAAAGAGAAGGAGCCGTGTTATGAACAGCCTTTACCACACACAGAAGCCAGGTCCAGGCTGGTTAGTGACCTGCACATCTCACGGCTGCAGATGTGCCGGACTCTAAATCAGGCATTTCTCTTTCCATTCCCCCGAATGGGAGGAACTGCTAGAGGTGAGACTCGCTGACCTCTTGCAAACTCAACAGGGAAAGGCAAAGAGAGACAAAATCCTCCAACCACCCTTGAGATACTATGGCTGCAAGAAAGAGATATGGAAAGGAGCCGTGGGCACAGCCAAGGGGGGCCCTCGGCTGGCACAATGCCGGCAGGAGAGCTGCATCTTCTCCCACCATCACCTTCAGGATCAAAACCTGCCCTTTGTTGTTCCTGAAGGTCACCTGCGATAACACATGACCTATCAGCACCTTTAATGAAAAGCCCAGCTGCTAAAAGCTGATTTTAAGAGTACAAAGAGCTTTTAGACTTCCAATAAATAGAGAAACAGACTCTTGTTTAAAAATAAATAAAAAAATCAAACACCGGAGTTGACAAAAATATCCTTCACCTCTTAAACAAAGGAAGCAATTGAACTTTCACACAGGCTGGGATGAGAGATTTTGCAATGTCTAATCCAGAAGAAGGTATTTCATTTCCTCCTAATTTCGCTGAAGCATTTTTCAGTGGGCAGCGGAATCCAATTCAGAAAGACTCCGAGCAAAAGGCAGTGCTCATTTTCTACAAGCCCTTCACCTGCCTTTTTCACAGGGGAACTCCACGCAATCGCTGTGGCTTCGCGAGCCAGCACGTGGAGACAGGCTGTCATTCTCCCCTCTGCTCTGCTCTCCTCTGCCACCCTCCCATCTCAGCATGAATCCCACTCCTTTTAATCTTGGTTATTGCCCCCGCGCAGGAGACCAGGGCTCGTGACACAGAATCACAGAATCCTCATGGTTGGAAGGGACCTTCGAGATCATCAAGTCCGACCACAAAATAAAAAAAACCATCCTAAAATAAAAAAAAACAACTCACACAAACAAACCACAAACAGACACAAACCAACAATCCCGGGCACCAGACCATGCCCTGAAGTGCCATTTCTACACATTTCTTGAATACCTTCAGGAATGCCGACTCCACCACCTCCCTGGGCAGGCTGTTCCAGTGCCTGACCACTCTCTCAGTAAAGTAATTCTTCCCAATATCTAATCTAAACCTCCCCTGCCACAACTTCAGACCATTTCCTCTGGTTCTGTCATTATTCACTTGGGAGAAGAGGCCAACCCCTACCTCTCTACACCCTCCTTTCAGATAGTTGTAGAGGGCAATGAGGTCTCCCCTCAGCCTCCTCCAAACTAAACGTGCCCAGTTCCCTCAGCCTCTCCTCATATGACTTGTTCTCGAGACCCCTCACCAGCTTGGCGGCTCTCCTCTGGACATGCTCCAGCACAACACAGGGGGTCCTGTCCCCTCGGGTCACCGATAACACGGCCACAGCCAGATGGCTGGTGTAAAATCACAGCAGCAAATCAAACTCCCTCAAACCTCACAGCTCCTGGCTGAGAGGGGTTAAAGCAACAGAGCAAATTTTCCTTGAAATGCCCTCGGGATCCAGCTGCCCAGCCCAGGGAGAAAGCTGCCTTTCACAGGAACTGCTTGTCGCCGGGGGCACAACAGACAGGCCCCTGTTTACCAAGCACTTGTTGCAATAATTTCATAGCTCCTTTATAGAAGTGGTGTGTTTTTCTAAGGTTACGCAAAGGGCAAAAGCGTGATTCAAGAAGAAAACTTGCAGGAAGGAGGAGAATGTAACTTAAGCCCCTGTACGAGAAAGTTTTCTGCATCATTTCCTAGAGAGAAAAAAATAAATAAATAAATAAAGGTGTTTAATGAGTTCATTGCATAGTATGAGGCTAATGCAGTGGGTGTTCATGCTGGGACCCGTCTATGGGATGTGAAGGGAGATGGATGGTAGGATTGAGTTTCTGAGTGGTTTCAGCCTCCAGGAGGCTCCGCACGCTCCGAAATTCATCGGGGAAAACCCCAGCGACACAACCTGTACAGCCGCGGCAAGCGGAGCAAGTGCCGGCCACCACGTAGAAACACTGTTTTCACTTGGGCAAAATCTATTCTTACCTCATGCTAAATATGGCAAAGCCTAATCAGAGACAACATCGTTGTATTCCTCCCAGATTAGTCAGAAAAGTGCTCGTGCTATTCTTACCCCTTCCTCATTCCGCACAGCCATCCATAAGCAGAATATGCAAAGTGCCTTATCTCTCCTGGTGTTTCCATCGGCTCTTGGAGCTCAAGTTAAAAGTCCACCTAAAAGACCAAAGGCAAGACCTTTGTGTTCCTTCCCCCCAAAACAATAATTAATCTTCGCTCAAAAGCCTGGTGGGGAGAAGAGTAACGTGGAAGGAGAAGTGTTGTTTCATTAATGTTTAATTCTTAACGATTGAATACATTTTCATGGGAATTGTGATCCGAGGAATCTCTTCCTCCACCGGTGATTGAGACTTACTACTGTCCACATGCTTTGATCTGCTTCTAGAAAAAGGAGTCACCTGACAACCAGGGGGAGCTGCAAACGGATGAGGAAAAAGACAGAAACCTCCAGCTGTACCTGTCCTTCCACAGGACAAGCGATTTGGAAAGCACAGCTCTTGTAGCAACAGGGTCATTCATTTTTAGGAGGCAAAAATGGGAGACACTGATAAGGAAAGGCCCACAAAATCCACACAACATTTTTAAATGAAATTCAAATAGCATCTTCTTACTAAAAGGGTGCTCCTATCGCACAGTCGGTTCTGCCACGACAGCAGAAGCCCATGTCCACGCTGGAGCCCACCCTGAACTCTCCTGCCGTTCGCAGAGGGCTCTCTTCTCACAAGGCCGAGAGGAATGGGAGCAGCTGGCTGAAGATTTTGTGCTTTATTTTTCAAGCGCACGAAAGGAAAAAACCAATTTTGCTGTGTTTGTGCTCAGAATGCATTAACTGATTCCACGGATGCTCGGAGAGAGTCTGGGATGTGGGAGACAGAGACTGGAGCACGACACAAGCGTCAGAGCACTGGCTGTACCAACCTGCACAGAATCATTTGGTTTTCTCCCTGTCCCTGCCATTGCAAATATATACACGCAGCTAGTTCGGAATTCTCATTTTAATCAGCAAGAGGATCCACACAGCACAAACTTTAAAATAATGTACTGCAGTCGCTGGGTATAGACCCCCAGATTTGAGGAAGGAAGAGTCGCGGTGTAGTCTGTGTGAAGTCTTATACCTCGGACTGTTTTGAACAGATTTTAATAGTTCTGGATGGATCTGAACTGCGATCGATGTCTGACCCGTTCCCTGGCAGTGAAACGTGTCAGTCTGGCAGCAGGCTCCCTCCCGATAACTGGGAGACAAATTCATGCCTTGGGAAATTTCACAGGTGATGCATTTCTTGCATATAAAGCAAAGCTGTTCAATATGATTCACTTACCTGGAAATACACGTTATTTTTTGATGCTGCTATTTCCTAGTTGACTGTAATTTCACAAACAACTGCATGACTAATTCCTGATGCTGGCGTTGTAACTGGTTGGACTTTAGGCTCACATCCTTCCATGTAAATACAAATCGGTTTCCTGTTGCTGTATTCCCTTGGAGAGGGCAACAGTTACGTTGACTGGAGGTGTCTATAAAACCATCACAAAAAACCATGGTAAGAATCCCGAGAGGTATTTTCCAAAGAACTTAAAATAAATTCATAGCAATAAATTAATGAAAAGTCAGTGGTGTTTATGTTCCCAAATTAAGAAGGTGGCTTTGTGAGTAGTATTCCTTGTTCTCTTGTCAAAATCTAAATTTTACTGCAGTATTGGAGAGAAACACATCCCAGCAGGCAGTCTGGGCTCACTGGCTCTGCTGGCAATTACACTTTACAATCCCATTGCATCCTAGAAAGTGGGCTGTGCAGAGTTTTGTCCTCTCTGGTTGTTAAGCCCGTTATCCTTGAAAATTAGCAGCCTTTCTGTAGATATAATCATACCCATGCATAATGAGCACCCAGCTTTAGCCTGGGGCCACACTGCTGGGAAAAGAGCTGTGTGAAGCCTCCTTGGGACCACCTCTCCTTGGGGCTACCTCTCCTTGGGG
>JAOXNO010000070.1:6833252-6851327 GCA_028565335.1 Limnodromus scolopaceus
TCCTTGGGACCACCCTTCCTTGGGACCACCCTTCCTTGGGACCACCTTTCCTTGGGACCACCCTTCCTTGGGAGCACCTATCCTTGGTGCCACCCCTCCTTGGGGTCACCCCTCCTTTTCTCAGGAGCTGTTCTTAAGCTCAGGCCTTTGTCCTCACCCGAAGCCTGGTCTGGGTATGCCTGTGCCATGCGTTTTGCCCATCCTGACTTGACTTTCTGGCTGCAGTGCCACAGGGGTCAGAGGACCAGGGAAGGGTCCGTCCCCAAAGGGGTGTCTGTCGCCAGGGAGGTGTCCATCCCTAGGGGGGTGTCTGTCCCCAGGTGCCAACCTCTTGCTAGAGAGCGAGCAGAAGGATGCGTATCTGGCCTCAAATTTGGGTCATCTCCCATTGCCAGCCCGTTTTTTCTTCCATCCATGTGCACCCGCTGTCAGCTGCCAGTTCCCAAGCTCTTGTTTATCGAGTGCCAAGATAATAGCAGAACATCAAACAGGAGTCTTCCTCTGAGAAATGCAAACACACCCTTTTCATTTGCTCGAGCGCAGGTTTTGCTAATTCTTCCTGGTAATTACCGTCACTGCCATCCTGCCGGTTACTTTATTCTAGTCACAGCTTACGTAGCTGTTCGGAAGAGGCACCGATGCAGCAGACTTCAGCGAGCCCGGTCTCGCAGACATAAGTAATTGAAAAATAGGTGCTTTGTTGGCAGTGCCCATGCCCAGGAGCACTGCAAGGTGTCAGCAGGCACCTGGACCATGGATGCAGGAAGCCTCGGCCAGGCAGCACGGGACAGACCCATGCGCCCAGGAAACAGCTGCTTTTAGAAGGAGTCTTCGTTAGGAGCTCGTTTGGAGACAGGCTCTACCACACCACCAGCTCCTGCACCACAGAGGGCTGGGTGGGAGCGTGCACCATGCTGGCTGGCTGGGGCTCACCACGGGTTCCTTCGCTCGCAGAGCTCCATTCCACCAAGCTCATGTGCTGGTATTAATTAGGCTCTGCACTCGGATTCAATTAGAGACAGGAAAGTGGATTTCCTCTCTCTGATTTGAATCCGAGCATCTCCCCATTTTTTTTCCTTGCCTGCTTTGAATCTAGATAACGTTGGCCATGAGAGCAGAGAAAACCTTTTCCTAAAGAGCCATCTCTGCTCTTACAGCCAACCAGAAAAGGGGCAGGGGGAGCAACACTGAGCACAAATCACAGAATCACAGAATGGCTGGGGTTGGAAGGGACCTCTGGAGATCACCTAGTCCAATCCCCTGCCAAAGCAGGGTCACCCAGAGTAGGCTGGACAGGAACACATGCAGGAGGGTTTTGAATATCTCTGGATAAGGAGAGCCCTCACCCTCTCTGGGCAGCCTGATTTGCACCCTCACAGGAAAGAAGTTTTTCCTCATGTTGAGATGGAATTTCCTGTGTTCCAGCTTGTGTCTATTGCCCCTTGTCGCTGGGCAGCACTGAGAAGAGCCTGACCCCATCCTCTTGACACTTTCTTGACAAATCTCTCTGTAAGCAACAGCTTCTTTCCAGATTATGAACTTTCCCCTTTCAAATAAAAGTAAAACATGCTTATATTTTAATGACCTCAATAAACGAAATCACTAACAAGAAAGCAAACAGACTGTTAACAGCATCAAGGAACAAGGAGATTGCTTTGAATTAGAAACATCTCTGTAACTATTTAATTGCTTGAAGGCTAAGCAATAAAACACTAGGAAATTCCCTGGGTCCCTCTTCCAGAAACCAGCATACCTTTTTTCCTCAATTAAAAAAAAAAAAAAAGAATGTCACCAACATCATTACATCATTTAAATATTTATTGATGGGTAAAGAAAACAAACATAAAGAATGTCTGTTCCCCTACTTCATCTTTTCTTTGCATGTAAAATTTAGATATATAGCTGTCTGTAACTTTAGACAAAGCCATTTCAGTAGATCCTATCAGTTACTCATGTCCCTTCTCTCTCCCTCACCAATATCAGCAAATAATTGTTCTCATGAAATTGCAAATAAAAAAACCACAGAGCACTGATAAATAGGAGGCCCAAAGATGGAAACCCAGATCATCAGCTCAGTTCTACACAGATCAGGAAACAGATCAGACATTTCCATGTGAAGCACTCTAAGTTGTTAAATATTTTTGAAGGCAAGTCTTTGAAGCATTTCTCTAAAATGACGCATTACCTACTAAACATTTTACACCATGCTGCGTTAAATATATCAGGGGGTAACAGCTGAAAATGAGCAGTATTTTTCCAGCAACTTTCATACAAATTGTGTCTTGGCAGAATTGGTGACATGACAGCACTTAAAATCAGGCAAAAGACTCAAGATGCATTTCAAACAGGCTACGGAACAGCCTGGAAGGAATAGGGTGTGGAGAAATATAGCTCTTTGCAGGAGCAGGAGCTGCTAAGGAGAAGGCTCCTAGGCCACGACTGCCTGAAGGGACAGGAAAAGAGCTGGTGCTACCTGAAGGGGAAGAGAAGGAGGGAAGGAAGGCAAAAACCTAGCCCAGCCAGCAAGGCCAGATTTCTTGAGATGATATTTTAGTCCTCCTCCATCCAGGCCATACATTTATTTGTATTAATCAAAATAATCATATTTTTCACTTGTCCTGCAGGACATGAAGAGGCGAAAAGTGGAAATGGATAGAAAATTCACATTCTACAGTGCATTGTCCGCAGAGGGAGACTTATCCTGTGTCCTCAAAACCTCTAATGCTATGACAACATCAAGCCAAAAGGAAGGAAAAGAGCAAATCTGTGCTGCCCTCCAACTTTTCATCTTCTGATGCCCATCAAGAACTATCCTCGCACTTCAGGTAGTGAAATCGATCAAAAGCTTTATCTGCATTTTTAGCAAGGAGCCAAGCTGCAGTGAATTAACCTTTCCAAGGGGTGAGAGACCCAGTTCCAAAGCTGATGCCGTGCCATCACCCAGGTTCGACCGGAGCTGGGTCATCATCCTCACATGCTTGCAAAACCTGTGGTTCACCAGGAGCAAAAGGAAAGCAGGAGAGCTGCTGAATATCCACTGGAGACCAAAGACCTGGGGCAAGGCCTGGGCTCTCTTTCACCCCAGCTGCACTCAGCCATAGGCGAGGCCTTGCTTCTTCGATGTACCCCCCTTGTGTAAAAGGTACAAACACTCTCAGAAAAAAAATATAAAGAAATCCTTCCTCAATACAGTTTTACAAGCCAGGTGTTAAAACATGTAAAATTTCATATGGGTGTGTTCTGCTATAGGTATACAAGTTGGAATTGAGTTATCATAGAATGGTTTGGGGTTGGAAGGGACCTTTCAAGGTCATCTAGTCCAACCCCCCAGCAGTGAGCAGGGGCATCTTCAACGAGAGCCGGTTGCTCAGAACCCTGACCAACCTGACCATGAATGTTTCCAGGGATGGGGCACCTCCCACCTCTCTGGGCAACCTGTGCCAGCGTCTCACCACTCTCATGGTGAAACATTCCTTCCTTGTATCTAGTCTAAATCTACACTCTTTTAGTTTAAAACCATTACCCCTTGTCCTACAACAGGCCCTGTTAAAATGCTTGTCCCCATCTTTTTTATAATCCTCCTTTAAGTACTCAAAGGCCACAGTAAGGTCTCCCCGGAGCCTTCTCTTCTCCAGGCTGAGCTTCTGCAACTCTCTCGGCCTGTTGTTTGCTTTTTAAATCACGCTGTTGACTGTGTCACTGTGCTGGAGGTAAGGCTGGGGTGCCCTTTGCCACTGCTGGCATGTAGGAGAGCTGCTCTGTGCCATGAGCACTGCCACACACAATGTGTATATATATATATATATATACACACACACAGATGCCAGGTGGACAAGCACTGGCAGGAGGCTCACATCACTGCGCTGTGTGAAGGAAAACCTGCCCTGTTCTCCTCAACCACACGGTTAAAACCTAGAGCCTGCTGCTGTATTGGCAAAAAACATCAGAAACGTGCACTTCGGTGTTTGTCCCGAGGCCTCGGCGCTGTCTCCATCCCCGGCTCCCCGCGCTGGTCCCTCCTGAGGGGAACCGGGGACGATTCAAATGGCGGCCTCCCGCGGTGGCCGCCCCGGCCCGTGGTGCACCGCGGCGCCAAGATGGCGGCGCCCAGGGAGGGCCGACAGGCTTACGGCGCTCCGCCGTTCCCGGGTACCGAGAGCGGCCCCTTCACGGGCGCGCACGGCGCCGCGGGCTCCGGGGCGGAGGAGCAGTCCAAGAAGCCGTGCCGAGCCTGCACAGATTTCAAGAGCTGGTTCCAAGAGCAGAGGAAGCAGGCGGCCCCGGGCGGCGGCGGGGTGAGGCGGCGGTTTCCCCAGGGAGAGTGGGGGGCGTGGGGAACCCCCTCTGTTATCTCTGGGGACCTGGGGAGACTGTCGTACCTCCAGCCCCTGCAGAAATGTGGAATGGGTCTCTGTCCTGTCTCCCCAAGCGTGATGGGGCTGTGTGGCCGCCTCCTGAGGGTGTGAAGGAGCCAGGGGCAGGGTTACCCCTGTGTGGGGATGTGAAGGGGCCCTCCATCTTCTCCCCACCGGGTGTGAAGGGCGGTTCTGTCGTTATCCCCCACAGAGGGTGTGAAGGGCCTGTGTTCCCCCATCTCTGCCTCCCACCTGGGTGCAAAGGGGCTGTTTCCACACCAAGCGCTGGCATCCCCCTCACAACCCTTTCTCCTGCTCCAGGACGGGACAGTTGCAGAGGAGAAAGGGCCACCACCAAACTGTCCCCTCGACAGCGAGCAGCTGGGCCGCAGCACCTGGGCCTTCCTCCACACTATGGCAGCGTACTACCCCGACCGCCCCACCGGTGCCCAGCAGAAGGAGATGAGAGAGTTCATCAACCTTTTCTCCAAGTTTTACCCCTGCGAGCACTGTGCTGAGGATCTGAGGGAAAGGTGAGTTGCTTCATCCTTGGGTGGTTGTTTTTTTTTTTTTTTTTGGTGGCTGCTGTTGAAGGGGCCAGCCTGAAATGCTGGGCTGCAGCAGCTATTTGCATATCAGCAGCTCTTCCTGCCCTTGGGGTTTGTAGCTACCTGAAGTGATTTCTTCCATTATTGCATCAATGGGAGATACACTTGCTCAGAAACAAATACCTTTTCTCATGCTGTCAGGTTGCGTGCTGCCTCCAAAACCTCCCTGAGGCGATTTTGGGATTTTCTGGTTCAAACTGGACTTGTGCTTCGTTGTGGAATTAGTCTGGGACCTGAAATAATTAGGCTTTCAGGAGGCAAGTGTTCTTCTACCCCCAAAAATCCCCTTTATTGGCAACCTGAGCAGTGGAGGCAAAAACTGAAATGTGCTGTGATGTTTGGTAAAGTTTTCTGCTCCTATTACTGTTGACTTTTTTCTCAAAATTTCAACTCCGCTCTTCTGGATGATGAACACAGAAAAAAAGTCTGAAACCTAATTATTGACTTAGCAGGCATCGCGTGGCAAAACAACTGCTCAGTGGTTTTTTTTTCATTCATTATTCAATTTTTTTTTTTAATTTGGTGTTTTCCACGAGCTGAAGTACTTCTTGCTTTTTATCAGAGGTAAGCTGTTTGACTCCTGTGTCTTCCAGTTGACCAGACTAGGCAGTGAATGAAACTAAAGCCAACTGCAGCCATCAGTATTTTATAGGGGAGGTTTGGCCTCTGTTAATTGCTGATCTTTGTGTGCTCTCTTCTGGGTTCTCTTCAGGAGTCTCTCAGGACTCCATAGCAGAAAAGGCAACTCTGGCTGTGTGCGTGCTATGTGCCCGCTTTGGGTATTGAAGTTGGTGATTGTAAAGGAGTAACATTTGTTTCCTCTTCCCTGTTCGCAGACTACGTACAAATCAGCCTGATACTAGCAACAGAAATAACTTCTCCCAGTGGTTGTGTCTTCTTCATAATGAAGTGAACCGGAAACTGGGGAAATCTGAATTTGACTGCTCTCGTGTGGATGAACGCTGGCGGGATGGTTGGAAAGATGGTAGTTGTGATTAATCCGTAGAGACTGCTTTGGAAATCTAACAAACCAATTCAATATGGCGATGAGTCACTACAGGGAGATGTGCGAGTAAATAACTGTGTGCTTGTGTGTGTGACTGATATGGCTTGTGGAAATAAAGGTAAACCAATTCTAAAAGTAACTTTGAAAATCTTAGCCTAATAATATTTTGATAATTTATCACATAAATGTATTACCTGAGGGATTGAGGTCTTACATTCGACACAGGAATTGCCAGAAACCAGTGAAATTAAGCCACTGACAAACTCATGGAGACTTTTTCATAATGACATTTCATTATTTTAGGGATGTTTCTGTGACTAGAATTTGTTTTCCCTGAACACAGTTGTAGAGGGCTGCCCTGTGGCATTTTACGTTTATCTGCAGGTATTACCCTGATGTTTTAGAAAATGCATCTGATTAATTGTAATTTTAATTTCTGTTGTTCTGATGGCACAAAACACAGCATGAGTTTTCTCCGAGTCTGTACCCCTGAATCTCTCTTTCCGAGATCTTCCATGCTTGTTTCTAAATTTACATCCAGTTCCTTTAATAAAAGTCCTGAAGGAAGGTGCATTTAATTTAAATACTAAGCCATAGAGCCCAGATTTCTCATTTTATGTTTATGTTTCAACTTACCATGTAAGAGGGTATCGTAGAAAGGGAAACTAAAGCAGGACAAAAAATCCCCCCCATCTCATGAATGGAATGAAGTATCAGCTGGGTGAAATTCAAATGTTTTAAATTGATTGCTAATTTTCTTTGCATTCAGAAATGGTATAATGGTAAGTTCTACTGAAATACTTATTCTTAAAGCCAATAACCTCTCTGGCTCTGCTGTGAACTTCTGTCTGTTGTGAAAACAGGCTGAGACTGATATCTGTAATGAAGCATATTTAGCTTTGTTTAGCATACGGTATTTCTGAGATGTCACTCTAGTTTTGAAATCCTTGATTGGTGCTTGCTGACGTGGTCGATCCACTGATCTGGTGTTATCCCCTAGGTAAAAATCTCTGTAGAACAAAAGGACTTTGCAAGCCCCCTGCAGTATCTGAGTCCTGCTTAAGACTGTGATGTCAGCTTTACATGGTATTTGTTGCACAGGGGACTCAAAGGAGTCCCTGGGGTAGATTCCCTCTGTAGAAACCGCTCAGAATCCATGCTATGTATATTTTTTCCTAGGTAGAATATACCGCATCAGTATATTGATACATAAATGTGAATTTCAGCCTGAAGTGAAATAGCAGCGTAATTTACACCACAATGCATATAAACATGTGTCTCTTTTTATAAAGAGACAGCTTACAAAAAAAAAAAAAAAACCCCAAAAAAAAAACCCCCAACAAGTCAAAAGAATTTCAAGTTCTTAAAGTAGATAGTGATGTCATGCCCTTATTGCATTTCTGGCTGTGAAGAGTTGCAGGAATTTGCACAACCCACAACAATAGTAGGCTTTTTCCTTCTGTACTTCCTGCTGAGGTTTTCTTGCGTGTTTTAGTGAGCTTCCTTATTTCATGCACTACAGTACATTTGTAAATTTACTCTTGTTGATAGAGCGTTACCTGGAAATGTTAATGAGACTTACTATAAAAGTATTAGAGTGATGACAGCTCATATCTAAGAACTTTGATCTTCAAACCTGTGTACGTTGGGGCTTCTTAGTGTTTAGTAAAGCAATAAGAACTTGGAAAATACATTTGAATGTTTTATGGTGTATTCAAGTTCTTTCTAGTTGTTAAAACAGGAGGAGATTAATTTTATGGACCTGTTATTATTTAAGTTTTTTTAATGTAATAACATTTCTAAACACAAACCCAACAAAACCGATGATAAGGTACTTCATGAAGATATCAATCTGTCTTGTGACTTGAAAGTATGATGTGGAAAATCGCCCTATTAACATGTTGAATTTCTTAGAACAATTAAATTCCAGACCTGGGTTTTTGTCTTTTCAGTAATAAACTCAGTCCCCAAAGCGAAGCACATTGGTATCTGCTAGTGGGGAGAGGACCAACAGAAAGGCTGTAGCCCTCCCCTTTTGTCAGGCCTGACCTGAATTGCCCGGTTCTGTCAGGGTAGTTTTAGCAGCTGGGGGTGTGGACAGGCATTTTCTTCTGGACTTGGTTGTTCTAGAGGAGGAATTTACTGTTCTTCCTTTCCAGTCTGCCCTCGACTATTCTCTGCGACAATTTCATCACCCATGGAGCAGATGATGAAATTTCTTCCAGCGTAAATTTGCTTCAGTGTAAACGAGCAGGTTGGTAAAACACCTGTCTCATCCTTTTTTTTTTCTTAATACTGAAAATAGGCTGGATCGGTGAGTTGCATGTACTTGTGCAAGCGCATTTGATCTCTGCGGCCGGGTCCTGGGACCACTGTTCTCTTCTGCTGGCAAGCAGTTGGTGATGGGCAGGTGCATGGTAACCTTCCACTGTACTGCAGCATCTGTCCACATATTAAGAGTGTAGAGAGGAAAATAAATGTGTATCCTGCTCAAAATCAGGGGGAGCAGCTGTGGCGACACAAAAACTTTGTCACCTTGTGTTCAAGGAGGTGGTAGATGTGTGGAGAAGGAAAAGCCCCTTCTGCCAGCAGTGCAGGGGTAGGGGAAGAGCCTTAAAGCTGAAGCCAGCATCTTTAGCAAATGCTTCCTAATAAGGAGGCCACCAGCTGTGGCGGTTAGGATGTTATTAGGGCACTTTGTAACTTTGCTAAGTAGCCATTTGGTAAAAATCTATGCTTGCACTCTGTTCTCTCATGTTTCTGGCTTTGCAGAAGAGCTTTTAGGTATTTCTCAGGCATATCGTTATCTCTGTGGACTTGAGTGTGTGGGGAGGGGGGGATTTTTTTTTTGCTGCTCATTTGTACCACATCTCAAGTTTTAATCTTATCTAAGGAATTTCTATTGAAGATACTTGCATTTGTGTACAGAAAATTGTGAATTCTCTTCTAAATGCACTTGATTAAATCTAGTTTTAAAAAGATCTGTATTCAAATTATATTTCCTGTTGATGTGAAAATAATAAAGCAACCGAGTTCATTCCTGGTTTCTCTACTGCATGAGACCTTAAGAAAAGGCATCATATAGTGCTGGTGTGTCCAACCATTGCATGCCAATGTGTTTCTATCTGACCTTGATTGCTCAGCTGAGGTTGTGTGATTCCGTCTGTGTATGGATCAGACAAAGTGGAGCTGCAACTGGTCCTTTTCTGTGGTGCTGCTGAACTGACACAATTCTCTGTGGGCCAAGAAGCTACAAGAATGCAGTGATTTTGTACAGCAGGTCCTTCCTTGCAGACTGGAGTTTGGTTTTATATGGGGAGCAGTGGGATTTTTTTATGGGGTTCAAGTGTGGGGTTTTTTTTGTTGTTGTTGTATGTTTCTAACAGCATTAAGGGTAGCGTTACAGTTGGGAGTAGCTCAAATCTTGCTGAGTTTGAGCAGGGTGGCAGGGTGTTATCTACTGAAGGGCAGCATTTGTTAACTACATATTGACCACACGAGCATGCACATCCCATCACATTTCCCAGGAAGGGAATGGAGCTTCCTATCAATAGGGAATCCTTTTCAAGACAAAGCACAGTCAGGAGCAGATGCTGCCTAAGGAGATCGCGGGACCTTCCTCCAGAACTGTTCCTGTGTAACAGGCACCTGGGCAACCTTTCAGCTTCACAAAGGACTTACTGTTTTCATGGACTGGTTTGCATTCATAGCTCTTTTTTTTTTTTTTTCCTTTCCCTGAAAGTAAAGAGCAGGGAGCCTCATGGGAATCGTCCACTTCATGAATGGGAGGCAGAGTTGCTTAAGCAAGTAACAAGTGCAGATGTTGGCAGAAGCACCACTCTGTCTTTAACATTTTTCCAGGGATTAGCTGTTCCTTTGCAGTGTGTTGGGTGTACACAGTCTCCTGTTTACAGTAAGATTCCCAAGAGTCACTTTGCTTGCATGTGTCTTTTGCTCCAGCCTGTTACAGACAGTGTGTGATATTTCTTCCTGTTGGAGTTTTACAGGCTTGGAGAGGGTAGGGTTTAGATTTTGCTTTGCTTTTTCACCTCTTCCTATCAGCATTGATTTTTAATTTTTTTTTCCCCATTCCTGAAGTGGCTGTTCATGTTCTTTTTCTGAATGATGGAGAGGAGCTGGTCAGTATTTTGTGTAGTCAGGAATAAACACTTCAGTAGAAACTGCCAGCAAGGTTGTGTGAAGTCAACTCTCGATTTTGTAGGCTAATAGGAAATATATAATAAAGCAAATAAAGCAAACCCACAGCTAATAGTGTATAGGCAAATCAGCAGTTAGAACATCAAGGGCTGTCCAAGGGGATGGGAGTCACTGTGGTGGTCAGCTGGAGCGCTGACCTGGAGTGGCAAGTCCTGCAGGGAACTGTATGTGAACAACATGTGATGCTTCCGAGCTGCCTGTCGCAGCCAGTTCAGGTGTGTCTGCACTGATGCACAATTAATTCACAGTCGAGGGAGCTGGTGGTAGCTGGTGTGCAGCATCCACCCATCTACTGCACCTCAGAAAACTTGCCACAACTCACAGAACTATGGAACAAAGGGTGGTTCTTGCCAAGTAAGGATAAATGGGACTCAGTACCTTTCTCTGTGCTGATGCTGGGGTATCTGTTAGTGCTGTCAGTTCCTCATTTTTCTAATTATTCTTAATGTTTCCAGAAGTAAACTCGTAACAAGCAGCACTAGTGTAATTGCCAAGCTTTGAAACTCTTCCGTTCCTCTTGATGTGTGAAAATCCTGTCTGCACATACCGGGCTAGTGAAGGGTCGCTAACCCAGCCTGGAAAGTTATGCCGGCGTTGGTCTGGGCTCACAGAGTCTGGCACAGTCTTGCACTTAGATGGTGGCCCTGGCTTTCGGGGCTGCTGAGTTCTCCCCCTGCCTCCCATCACCTGGCTGCGGTGCTTCCTGCCGAAAGGTGCCCTCCGCTTCTGCGCGTTGTGCTAGTGCAGGCTGTCGGGTTTACTTTAGGGAGCTCCTAATGCAGAGAACTCTCCTTGGTCCCAGCTTTTCCCTCCATTACATCATATACCATCATGCTGCTTGGCTCCTGGTGTCTGTCACTGCAATATGCTTCGCAGGGGTGAAGCTAGGGGGAAAATTTGCTTTGCATCTTAAGCAAGCAAACAGTAGAGGGCAACAAAGCTCGCGTTTCGTTGGCTTGCCCATCTCCCACACTTCTCTGGGAACAGCCGGCTTGTCCAGGTATCAACTGTTCTACCTCATGCTAGTCCCTTTCCTGTGGTTTTGGAAGGAGATTTTGGTGACTTCAGTTACTTTTCAAACGAGCGTGCAATCCCTCCTGTGTAGTTACCTAAGTGAGGGATCTGTCACTTCTCTGCCTGCAGCTAAAATCTGCACATGGAAGTATAACAAAACGCTGTCTGGATGCAATTTCCAGCATGTTTCCTACCTGATCTTCAGCCCATAGCTGGTCATATACGGATAAGTTCTGGCTTTTTTATCAGGTCGTTAACATGGGAAGGGTGAATGAATTTTATCTGATGATTTTGTAACAGTCACTTTCTTACACGGAGCACCGTGTGTGTACTACAGGGCATTGCTTGCTTGTAGGAAAGCGATTTCAGCTGTGGCCAGCCTTCGGGGGTCCTCTTGGTGGCAGGGGCTGTGTTGGGTTACCTCCCGTGGCTTGCTTTCTTCCTCCTGTGGCCTGAGACAACAGCAGATGGGAGCCAGATGTGGACCTTGCTTAAAGGTGAGCTGGTCCATGCTGTCGTGCCATGTACAATCTTTTTACTGCTTGTGCAGACGCGTGTGGGCTCGTGCACAGACCAGACAGAGGTAAGGGGAACGTTGATGATGCAGGCATCGTTTTCAGTCAGAGAAGGGATCAAGCCTACTTGGTATGGTTGTCATCTGCTCTGGATGCTTTATGGAGGAAAAAGAGGGTTTGGAAGGAAGGTCTCAAGACAGTCATGCCTTCAGCAAAGCTGTTCCTTTTGAGATACAGGGATGCAACGCAGCCTTTCTGCACGGGAAGAGGTAGGAAGAAATCCCACAGAGTTTGATGGGAGCCTTGCTTTGAATTAGCAGATCCATGAGAAAGGAAGCGGTTGAGTTAAATTAACGTCTTTCCCCCAGCAGACACCAGGCAGCTATTTCGTGCAGTCCCTCAAAGCCTCCATTTTTCTTGGAACACCAAGCTTTGGGTTTAAACTCAAGTCTCTCTACAGGATGGTGCTAGATGGGGACTTTTCTTTCAAATGCTGAGTACAGTCAGGCAAAGTTGGACTTTCCCTGCTTCTTCCATCTCTGACACCTGGCCCCAGCTACCAGCAGTGCGAAAAGTGGATTCTGGGACTGTGCCTCATGTCATGCTTCTTAGATGGGGTAAAAGATACACAAGGTATATAAGACAAGGTCTATATGGCTAGAGCATGCGGTTGGAAGCTCAAGAGATCAAAATTCAGTCCTTAGTTAGTCATAAGCTTCTTGCTAGGCTCCAGGTAAGTCACTTCATGTTCTGTAGCCGCACTTCCCCTTCTGCAAAATGGGGATAAAAATAGTGGTTTCAGCAGTCTTTGCCTGTATTTCCTATTTAGATGAAAATCTTTTTCAGGGAGGCTATTTTAATGTGCTTGTGCTGCAGAGTCCTGGGCCTGAGACTGTTCATTGTAATAAAATTACTCATCTCAACCCATCCCACAAATCTCCTTTTTGTCAGGTTACATCTTTCTTTTGAATCCGAGGACCCGTTCAGTATTTGCTATGCTCAGTTAAGAAACGAAGCGTTTCTTATTTTCAGTATATCGCTACAAATGCCACATGCGTTACGCAAACGTCGTGGCCCTTATTTCCCCAAGAACTTGCGCTGTGGATCTTGCTTCGTTGTGTAACGCGAGCAGAAACGACAGTAACAAAAGGGCTGAGCTGGGAGAGCTCCTCTGGCAGCAAAGCTCGCTGTAGCTCAAATGAGAATTGTAGAAGCTCTGCGTGTCAGAGCACGGCTCGAGCTGCTCGGAGGCTGCCCCGTGCCCTTGTCAGCTCTGCTGGCCTTACCGTACCTGCTTAGCTGCAACACCGAGCAGGGAGCAGATGACAACAACTAAAGTCAACTTGTTGGTCAGGCCCTACGCGATGTGACTCGCTGTTATGATCCTAAGGAGGTCAGTGTGGAAAACAGCTAGGGATCTTCTTTTCCTTTCCTCTAGCTCCTCCCAAGGTGTTGTGCACCTTCGTGTAGGCAGAGTTCAGCCCAGTGACTGAATCAGATTAGTTTACTGGTTTGCCAAAAACCCCAAACTTTCTGTGCTATGTTTGAGAAGAAGCAAAGAATAGGTTTACTAGATGAGACACCAAACCTGCAATTGCACTGCTGGAAAGTATTTTGAAACCCTCTGGGGTTTTTGTTCAGTTCAATTTTTATGCAAGTACTGAGATATTAACTCTTCTGTTCAAAACAGACACTATCTCAATTAATTTAATTCTGCTATCCAAATCTTCCCTTGGCGCTTTCAATTAATAAAGTTTTCTGCATTTTTTTTCCTAGCGTACTTATCTTGGGTTTATACTTGCACAGTAACTGCTGAATCCCACCTGAGAAATGGCTGCATTTCAGAAGTGGATGAGTAACCAGCTAATAAATGATTTTCCAGATATTTTTGGATCTCTTAGGGTGTAGGGCATTAAGTAGCTTTCTAGCGATAGCATGCTAAGGTATTGCTAATCAGGAAGTCCATTCTCTCTGTTAGTGAACACTATGAATTTCTAAGCACCTCTCAAATATTTCCATCAACTCTCTTGTTTTTCTAGAGACTAATGGCTGAAAGCAGTATTAGCCAAACTCTAATGAATGTCGAGCGAGGCATTTCAGAGCAACAAATAAATGAACATATATCAAAGTACTGCTTCTCCCGTGCTGCCCAGGGAATGTGAAGGGCAAGCTGTTTTACCGCCCACGCTCGTGCAAAAGGCAGTGTCAGACCTCGCAGAGCTGCAGAAGCCGGTGGGCTGTAAACCGTGGCCGGAGCCTGGCTGGCTCCCTCGGGCTGCAGAGAGCCTGCTTTCAGCTTATTCAGGTTGCTCAGCCGAGGCAGCCCTTGCTATAAATACGTTGTCAAAGCTGTTCTGAGAACAGGACGGTTTCACATCACTATTTTATTGTAGAGAAGTTAAGTAGAAAGTGTGGCTGATTGTTTTGCCTGCCAAATCAGGAGCGTCCCACTGCTACCCTCTGCCACAGAGCAAATGTGGTCGATCCTGGTAAAGAAATGGAATTAACTCGCCTTGTCCATTACTGGGCTTCCTATGGGCCATCCATCGATCCCAGTGATCCCAGTGCTGGGATTGTGAAGCAGGGTGCGTTAGCCTCAGCCATCTGCTTGGAAATTTTTGCAAGTATGTTCTGCTTCACAGAGTGACGCTAGCATCACTTAAAATCCTTCAGCTGACAACAGGTAACTTGGTAAGCTTTCATAAACTGGTTATGTTCAGCCATATGTCCTTGAAAAACATCACCGCTCTTAGCTCTGTAGAGGTAGTTGAAGTCAGCCCTTCGCAGGGTGGGTAGGGCTGACTCCAACAGCCTTTGAAGAAGGAGAAAGCCCCACATCTTGTCTCCTCAAGGTTGTCGTGTCGACATACTTACCCCTGGGTAAAGACCTGATTACTTTTTTCTCTTGGAGACAAAGATTAAGAAGTCAGTGTGACTACAAGAAGCAGGAGGCAAACCCACGTTTCCCACTACCCTTGATTAAAGTCCTGTCAAATCAAAACAGGGACAGATCTCAGGCACTCGTCTGCGTGCTGCTCTGTTTGCTCCCCGTCGCTGAAATCCAGGGGGAATGGTAAATGCAGACACAACTTGTTCAAACTGAACAAACGCTCTTGGAAAGTGCCATTTCCAAACGTTGCTCTTTTCCCCCATTTGATGGGGAAAGAATATTCAAGATGCAATATCCTTTCTGGTTATTGGCTGGCTCGGCGTATCTGTTAGCTTATTTGCAGCAATAGGAAGTGAAACAGAAATACAGTTTGCATGTCGGGTAGAGATAGCTGCTGTGCTTTATCTGCGCTGTAGCAGGGGGGAAAAAAGCCAGCACAACATGACGTGAAAAACGATTGTATAAACATACTGCAGAGAGGCAGAAGTTGGAGAGATGAACCTGGAAGAAAGCGGACAAGTTTAGAAGCAGGGATTTCAGTGGGGATCTTGCCTGATGCCTCACGGTCGTGGCCTGGAGCATATAAACCATTTATCTGTCTGGAAACGGTTACGATTTGTTCTATGGTAGCATCTAAACATTTCAAGCAGTATCTCGGTCCCTTGTGATTTGCATTGTCCAAAATATGCCTGTCCCAGTTGGGACAGATGAGATGGGCAAGACATTTTAGGAAGGGGGAGGATTGAAGTGTCTTTCCCAAGGTCACCAGAAAACCCAGAGCAGACCCCAGAGGTCTGGGTGGTTCCCAGTGCAGCAGCCCCGGGAGCAAGCTGCTCTTCTGCACATGCGTCCTGCCACCCAGCTTTCCAAATGCTGCTGGTTTTCTGAGGGTCTGTCCACAGCCTTTTCTGTCCATGAGCTGCTCGCATGGCACAGCCCCACCTGGGATGTGTCGCGTGGCAATGGCAATGGGACACCCACTCACCGGGTGAGGTGTGGGGCGTGCTGAGCCCAACCCAGACAAGGGAACCTCCCTGGCACTGGCCACCTTCAGGGACCAGGGCTGATCTTGCTTCCCCATGTAACTCCAGGCTGATGGATACAGGGTGGTTTGTTCTCGAAGCATGGAAATGTTTTTTGAGGACACCGGAGCAGCCGCGTCAAAGGTGCTGAAGCTGTTTCAAAAATCTCACCTATGGTAAGCCCTTCAAGTAAATATGGTCTTTGTTCATAAATCTGCAATTCAGGGATGAGCTGGTGATGCTCTTGTCACTGGGGTGCAATCCCTTGGCCAGCCCCATGAGATATCTTGCCAGAGGAAAGCAGGAGGGACCAACCTGGTATTCTCTTCGGAGCCATTTTTTTTTTTTTGCATAGTAAAATGTGATTTCTACTGAGCTGGTGACATTGGGGAACGAAAGGCTGAAATCTGCTTTTCCTGCTGCGAGTCAGAAATAGATCTGGAGAGATGATGACTCACCTGTAATTGAGAAAAACTGAATGGCATCATCATGGGCTTTAACAGTTAAATCCTGGTGCCACCTGCCAGAAAGAACAGACCGACAAAGCTGCAAAAGGCCAAAGCGAGCTGGAGAGGGGGCCCAGCGCATGGGAATTCTTCGCTTTCTTACAGCGTTTGGCATGTTCGGGGCCTCACACGCCTGCTACACACGTACCCCGTGTGATCCCGCGGCACCGGACCCTGCACGGGGAAACGGAGCTGTAGGGGACGGCAGGTGGGGAGGAAAGCTGGTGGTGGAGCCACAAGAAGCCCCCCCCAGCCCCAAGGGGAGACCTGCTCGGTGCCAGCAGTGCATGCGTACTCCTCCCTGCCACTTTCCCTGCAGTTCCCGTCCGAAGCAGAGATGATGTCAGAGTTGTCATGGCATCGGTATCTATGGAACCGGGATCATCATCACGGTGCTACGAAAACTAACTCGGGAGATGGTCCTGGAGCCGCAGGGGGGAACTCCCTTTGCAGTAATTGAGGGTTTCCCTCTGTAAGGTTCCTCTCTTTTTTCCTCCTTCCTACTGTCCCTGGGGAGGGAGTGGGGACAGGGCTTGGCCTCCTCCCGTCCCACGGCAGCTCTGGGTGCCTCCTTTCCTGCACCAGGGAAGCAAGAGCTTCAGCCCCATTGGGTTGCCCTTTTTTCACACCAGTTAATGGCTGTGTAAGGACGTGCAGCAGCCACCGAACCCTTCCCTCTGCCACGCCAACAGCCCGCTCTCAGCCAAAGGTCCCCAGCCAGCCACCATGGGAGGACCCTGCTTGTGCCCTGCCTGTGCTGAGCTGGTGCTGCTGGCTGTGGGGGCCTCTGGCGGTCCCACTCCCCAGCAGAGGTGACAGCAGCCCTTGCCAGGGACACCAGCAGGGCTGGTGGATAAAGGGTGTTTATCTAGGAGGAAGCAAGGTGTGCATCTGAGGTGAGCTGAGCAGCGTGGTGACCTCCCTGCGCTCCACGGCATCTCCCTCTTGCCAACAGCCCAGGTACTTACAGCCCCAGGGGTTGCCCTGGACGTAGCGTAGGTAGCCCTTGTCATTGCATGGTGACGCTGGCGTAGCGTGGTGACCCTTGCAACATCACCCTACCCCCAGAAGCAGCATGGTGACAGTGGCCATAGCACGGTAATCCTTGGAATAGCATGGTGACCCTGGCTGTGGCAAGGTATCCTGGCCATAGTGTGGTGTGCCCAGCCATAGCATAGTGACCATGTCTATAGCATGGTGACCATGGGCATAGCATGGTGTCCCCAGACACAGCACGCTGTCCCCAGCCATAGCAAGGTGACCATGCAGCCACATCAAGGTGACCAGGGCCATAGCATGGTGTCCCCACCCATAGCAAGGTGCCACAGCGTGGTGTCCCCACCCATAGCATGGTGTCCATGGCCATAGCGTTGTGTCCCCAGCCACAGCACAGTGACCCTGGCTGTAGCATGGTGACCAAGGCCATAGTGTGGTGTTCCCAGCCATCGCAAGGTGCCACAGCGTGGTGTCCCCAGCCATAATATGGTGACCTCAGCCATAGCATGGTGTCCCCAGCCATAGCAAGGTGCCATAGCGTGGTGTCCCCAGCCATAGCATGGTGACCAAGGCCATAGCGTGGTGTCCCCAGCCATAGTATGATGACCTCAGCCATAGCGTGGTGTCCCCAGCCATAGCATGGTGACCAAGGCCATAGCATGGTGTCCCCAGCCATAGTATGATGACCTCAGCCATAGCATGGTGTCCCCAGCCATAGCAAGTGGCCATAGCACGGTGTCCCCAGCCATAGCAAGGTGCCATAGCATGGTGTCCCCAGCCATAGTATGGTGACCATGGCCATAGCGTGGTGTCCCCAGCCATAGCAAGGTGCCACAGCGTGGTGTCCCCAGCTACAGCAGGGTGCCATAGCATGGTGTCCCCGCCTGCCCACGGTGCCCACGGCCACAGCGCGGCGCGTGGGCTCGCTGGAGGAAGGGGGTGGGG
>JAOXNO010000070.1:6855409-6865493 GCA_028565335.1 Limnodromus scolopaceus
CCCTGCCCATGGCAGGGGGGTTGGAACTCGATGATCTTTAAGGTCCCTTCCAACCCTAATGATTCTATGATTCTATTAGGCCCAGCATTTTGTCTGGCTTTTCCTTGCAACAACCTTATGCTTTTAAGAGCAAAACCTTTATGAAGGGACCGGACAAGGGCAGCCAAATCTGATTGCTTGGCAGAGGCATGGCAGCAAAGTGGCAGTCCCGGTGGCTCATGATACACGGTAGGGAACTTTTATCACCGGAGGTTACTTCGGCTCAGATCCAGCAAAGTCTTTATGTGCTCAGTTTTGCACTGATACGGGTCTTAGCCCATAATACAGCAGATCATTGTCTTTCAGCAAGGCAGATGCACTTTGGGTGTCTGGGTGGTGGTTTGATGTACCAGGAGTAGGTGGTGGTTCTTGGAAGCAGGGAGCGTGCCCTGTCCCTCCTGGTCCAGGTGCGTTTTGTTTCTCCAGAGGGATGGAAAGGGCAGTATTTGTGTTCATGGGAAAAGGTGTGTTTATTTTTAGTAGAAAAATCAAGCTAGGAGCAGAAGAGGCAACAGCAAAGATGACTACAGTTGCAGGACTGTCGCTGCCCTACATCCTCAGGGCAGAGCACTTCTGAGGAGTTTCACACCCGGGGTGAAGCTGCAAAAGTGGTGGTTTGAGGTGCTGTGGGGTGTAAGTTTGTCTTTGCAGGGCTGCAACACACAGCTCTTGTTAAGGTTGGAGTTGGAGCCTGGAAAGCTCCCTCACTGGGGCTGCCCTTCCGTGCTCCAAGTGTCCTACAGACATGGATGGAGGTGGCTCCAAGCTCACCCAAGAGGAATCAGCAAGAAATATGGGGTGGGAGCCCTGGTGCCACAAGCTCCGAATAGCTCCTATGGCCTTCAGGGGTTTCACTGACTCTTGAGCACTTGGGGCTCTTAACGAAGAGCCGTGGGGCTGGTCTGGCACTTAAGGAGCCCGCGGCGATGCTCGGAATCATTAGTGTGATCTTAGCTGCTCTGGACTTTGTCTGGTCTTGGCTGCTTTTCAGTAGGGTCACCAGATTTCCCTCTTAATTCTCTTTTTCTGTGGGCTGTAGATTAAAGGCAGAACTTAAATTTAACATTTTTGGTAATGGAATTATACAGAAGTTTTACTGCATCTGAGCTTAAAATGCTGCTAAATTATCATTTTCCTGTCATCACTGGTTCAAAATGCTGCTGGCTTGCCATGTGCTCAGATTGCATTACTAGATTAGGAACTTTGAATGGGTGCTGTGTCTCAGCCAACATCTCTTGCCACATTAGAAAAAGTAATTCAGTAAAAATTGGTCATGTGGTCATCAATATGCATCCTTCCCGAGCTGATTAGCCTGGTAGACATGTCCATAAACCTATTACGGCCAGCATCATACCACCTCTTTCTGTGCCAGAAACTGCGTCAGGTCTTTCCTTTGTGGTTGTATCCATAGTCCTCGTGGGAGATCTGGCAGTGCTTAAAGTAGTTCTTTAGTCTTCACACCCTCCAATAAATCATGCGGATCTGTGCTGGAAACTTCCCGGTGACTGACAACTGTAAAGATAAACTGGAGAGGGACACATGACCCGATTCCCCCAGAATTTGAGCTTGGTGGGTGTTGAAGGAGGCTGGCCCCCTGCCAAGGGTCTAACTCATCCCTGAGCGGAGTATCTGCAGGAGGTACGTGCGCGACGCAAGGAAAGGGCTTCACAGAGGCTTGGGAAAACACCCAGCGCTAGGCAGGATTTGACCTGGGCTGATTTAGCCTTAATTGTTTTCCCTTCTCATTTGCTAGTCCATCTTTCCTTCGCTGGGGTGGTGGCTCGAGGAGAGGAGGGTGCTGAGCAGGGTGGTATCTCTCTCGTGGATGCTCGCGTTAGAGTGAGGAAGGATCACCCAGACGTTGGTACCGACCCTCTGAACAGGCAGTTTGTGCCCAACACCATTGACTGTGAGCTACAGCAGAACACATTAGCGGTGGATTATTTTGCTTCGTGCATTAAATTTCCTTGATGTTGACGTTAATGGTTGCTTGCGTGTGTAATCGAAGCAAGGTTTTGCAGTCTCCAACAACCCCACACCTTCTGGTAATGTTTTTTATAGGTCCCAAATCAAAGTACAGTGCATCAGCAGTGGAAACATCTCACCTTAAAATGGCTGACAGTTCACACACTGAAGCTTTCAGCTTGTGCTCTCTTGCGTTATTTGCTTTTTGTTTTCCTTGTGATGGCTGTGCTCAGATCGCCAGGTCTCCCCTGAAGCACATTTTAGGTGCCTGGGTTACAGAAGGCTAAAAGCAATGTGGATGAAAAATGTGCGTGTCCTGGGGTCCAGCCGGCTCCAGCCCCAGGAGGGAACGTGGATCTGCAAAGTATAATTACAGAACCAGCCTGGCCAGCCACCTTCCTCCAGATGGTAAAAATCTGGTGCAGAGAAGGCAGCCGCGGGTCTCCCAGCTTTATGCACACCTAGAATGGTGTCTCCATCGTGGGCCACACAGGCGTCCCCAGCGCCCTGGGCTCCTGCAATGGTCTGACAGCGGCTGTGGGTCCAGCAGCCTGGGCATGAGTGCCTGGACACTGCCAAGCAAGGAGCCTGCCCTCTCCCTTTCAGTTTTTTGGGGAAAGGAATGAGATTTGACTCAGTCTGCTGCTGCCTGTGTGTCTGTGCTGTGTGCTGTCACCTCCCTGCCCCTCCAGCACAGCCCCTGCTGGGGCATCCACCAGTGCCAGGCGCCTGGCACGGTCCCCTGAGCTTAGTGGCCATTGCCAGAGGGAGCAAGAGAGGCAAGGGGTCGTGCCTAAAATATGGTGGATGGGGAAACGGGAGGTGGGCAGCAAGCAAGGGGAGCAGGCAGGATGTGCATCAGGGTCCAGCGCTTCGGATACCTCAGGCAGCCTTGGAGCTGCAGGCTCCTGCCCAGATGCAGCCTCCAGCCTTAGGGAAGAAGCACCCCTGGGTGTTCTCCCAGGTTTTTAGGGTGACACTCAAAACCCCTCTGGTTTCGGCTTTGCACCAGACATTTTCCAGAGTCCTTTGTGGCTGGCATACTCAGCCCCCATCACCGATTGCTGTCGAGACCTGTCCCTTTGTCCCGTGGTACAGAAGTACTTGGTGGCCTGGCAAAGTGTCCCCTCTTGCTTGGAAGCAAGCTTTAAACTGGAGGAACTGGGCAGCTGGCTTTCATTAAGAAGTCAAATCCTTGTTTTTTCACTGGTTTTGGTGTAACGTGAGGTCCCTTTGCACTTGCACGAGCAGCTGATCTGCGTCGTCGTGGGTCCGAGCCCTTCATGCATCTCCCTGACCGACGTTGCTCCCCCTCCCTGAGTGTGACTGAGGCACAGAAGCTCCTTTGTGTGGCTGAAGTGCAAGTCTTAATGGAAGGGATGGGGAGAAGAGAGCTTTTCTCCTTCTCATCCCTCCCCGCAGCTGAATGCAGAGAGGAGCACTAATGGTCTGTGCCGCCGGAGCTGCTGGGGTTGCCGGACCTTGTGCCGGTGGCTCCCAGCCACTCTGACACTGGGGAGAACCAGGGCTGAGGAACCTGCACACCGGCCAGGAGATCCAGAGCTACGAACAGGTTTATGTGAAAGCATTGTCAGGCAGGATGCAGGTTCATACTGGGGTTACTGGAGGTAATCCGGTTTCCTTGCTGGGTCTTGCACCGATTCACCCAGCAGGAGCAAAATTTGTGGCGTGTTGGGTTGGGTTGTTCAGCTGGAAAATGGAGTGTCCTGTGGATGCTCAGGCTCCTTCACAAAGCCTGTGAGATGCAGAAGAGCCTCCTTAGAAGGGTGGATGACCTTGGGACACAGCGGCTTGTGTGGCAAGATGCCCCTGTGCTGTGTGTCCCAGCGACCTTGGCACTTGGTCCCGAGTGCTGTCACTGCCCTGCGTGGTCACGGGGACGGTGATGTTGGGGACCGACCTGACAGGCAGGAGGAGTCAGAGGAGCACCTCCAGAGAGCAGGATTCCTGCCTCCTTGCTCACACCCGTAAAATGTCACTCACGGTGGAAAATCTGACCATGTGTTTTCACTTTCAAGTCTCTGATGAACTGGTTGTGGTCTTGAGCAAGTGCGGGTTGTAGAGGTCATTGGAAAATGGCACTTGTTTTGCATGAACTTTAAAAAAATTGTATGGGTCTTATTTTTCCCCATCTACCCACAATTTCTCAAAAAATTTTTTTTTTCACCTATACTTAGAAAGACAATGCCAAATCTATTCTCATTAAAATCTCTTACCAGAACCAGTTGGGGTTTTTTTAAGAAAAACAATAAAATTTCAATCACAGCAGGAGGGGGAGAAAACCCATGGAAAGACTTGTTTTTACTGAAAGGCATGTTTTGACAGGAGTATTTTCAGCCAGCGCTGATGTTTTGAGCGCATCTATCAAGCGCCTGTTCTTGCGATTCATTACTATTTTGGCCACCCGAGAAGAAGCCACATGTCCCATGTTGCCTGCATCGAAGGGGAGGTTCCTGCGGGGTGAAGCTGCTCGGGGTGTCCGGCAGCGAGAAGGATGCTTTGCTTTGCAAAACCCTCTGGAGTTTGATGTTAAGCAGAGAAATGTCTGTTCTTTCCATCTCCATCCCAGAAGGAGGTGCCTGGGCATCCTCCATCGACAGTCCCAGGTGTCCAAACCTGTGTGCAGGCAGCCAGACACCCTCTCCTGTAATATCCTTCGTTGTATTTACGGGAGCCCTTCCTCACCTGCTGGAACTGGCACCCAAAAGCACAGAGAAGTAGTCCAGGTTGTTAATCCTGGGAGGACTAAGTAAAACACTTATCGGAGAAGCTGAGTATAAGTTCGCTGGCCTGCCAGAGAAATAATCCCGTGGAATCAGAGGTTCTCAATTATTCATGTTTTTCAGAATCACATTATTTCTTCCAGGGCCTGTTTTATAAATGCTGCTGCTATTTCTGATGGTAAATAACAATTTTGCATTATTTATGAACAGATTTTTACAACTGCTGGTATTACAGCTGCTGCCAAAGCACTGGGAAAATTATTATTACTGTTTGTTGTTGTTTCTTTCTTACAACGCAACCCCCTCTTGTTCCTTGCATGGTGATGATGTGCCCGTCGCGGTGTGACAGCCGAGCACTCCCCGCAGTGCCCCGTGTGAGGAAGAGGGTGCAGATGCCAGTGGGTGACTGGAGCTGCCGTCGAGCTTGTGGCTGGTGCTCGGAGCTGAGAAGAGCCAGGGATGGATGGGGACAGGAACCCCGGGTAGTGGTTAAATTCGAAGAGCTGGAAGGTCTGATTATCTCCCTGTGCCAGGCACAGAGAGGTCCATGGGACATACCTACTTTCTATCCCCTGTTAGTGTTCCAGGGGGAATCAAGGGTTGCACCTGAATTTTGCAGATGCATATCTGGAGACCCACATTGCTGAGAAGGTGTAATTCAGGAACGGGCCAATTCCTGGGGCTGAGGAGCATGTTTCTGGGGCAGAAACCCACCCCTGCTGCGCGTCACATAGGCAGGGACATGGGCTTACCTCTGCTGGGGTGGAGATGCTCATCCCCTTGGTTTAGCAGACAATGGGCCAGCAGAGAGCTGGTGGGGGTCTAGGGCAGCAGTGGGAGGTCCATGAGGTGTTTTGATGGAAGGAGCCCCAAAGAGCTGCTGCCGGGACCTGCAGGGGAATCCCTGGGGGATTTGGCAGGACAGATGCCGTCTCCAGCCACCACCGTCTCAGCAGCACTGGGTGATGGGGATGAGCTTTGCTTTCTTTCTCACCCCACGGTGGGACCTCCTGCTTGGGGATGCCAGCTAAATTAGCAAGCAGGTTTCAGAGCATCTCCACCACCCGATGCAGGCCAGCTCACTGCTGGCCTGAATTTTAAGTGCTAGAAGCAGTAGGAGTTTGCTGGCACTGACAGAGCTCTGGCTAAAAGGGTTTAAAGATGAGCCCTGCCCTCGGTTGTCTTGCTGGTGGGTTTCTGGAGGCAGGAGTGAGCATGGTGCAACCTGCTTGTCCATCATGTGATTGCAGATATCAGCATGAGAAGTTGGTGGCAAAGTCCCAGTCTTGGGGTGGTGGGCTAGCTGTTTGGAGGAGCTCCTACACACCTAAGGTAGGATGTAGTCCAGAGACTCTCTGCTGCTTCTGCTCATCATTTATTCCGGATGACACCCTACAGGGAAAAAACCAAAGCCCTCCCCAATCCTTCGTATTTGAGTAATTCAGTCCCTTGCAGATCCATTTCTTTATTGTCCCCTCCAACTTGGGGGAGAGATAGTGGGCACTATCTAAGAGGTGTTTGCTAGTGAGACACTTGGGTTTGTCAGTGTCTTCAGACAGAAGCAGCCATGGTGCAGCTTCACCCCAGCACTGGAAGGAGTTTGGAGGAAAGAAATCTGGATGAAATTCTTTGGGGCAAGGAAGAGTGAGATTATCTGGCCAGTGCTTGGGAGAAAATGCGTGTCACAATGTTATGTTAAAGAGTGGTTAGAACTTTCTGAATGGTTTGGGCGTCGTGTTTTCTGCTCTGTTTCGCACAGCTCTGCTAACACTGTGTTTTGGTGAGTGTGGGGCTGTAGGAGATGGCCCATGGCTGAGCATCAGCTCTGTGGGTGACACGCAGGTGACTTTGAAAAGGCCATCAGCTGTAGTTTATCATGTGGCTCTTCTCTGCTGCCTCGGTCTGTCGCTTGTCTCAGTTTTGTGCACTTTGTGTCGTGCTGTTACTGCAGAAGATGAAGCGGGTCATCCGGAGCGGGGGCTGCATCACACCCCGAGACCCCAGCTGCTCCGGGGCGGCCGCCGCGCTGGGGGTGCTGGAGGAGCCTCTTATCTCTCCTCCTGCATACGTGGCCTCCAGCTGTGTCCTGCGAGCCGGCGGGGCTGGGAGGCGTGCGGGGATGCGGAGAGCTGGTGCTGGCAGCGAGGGACAAGATCAGAGGTTCACAGCTTGATGGAGAGGCATCTGCACGCCTTGCTTCCCTCCCCGCTCACAGCCTCAAACCCAAACGGGGGTGCAGCGCTTTCCAGGCTCTAACGGAGCAGGTTCCAGAGCGAATTGTAATGCAGTTGGTCCCGCTGCTTCCACTGGCTGCCTTTGGTGTCGGAGGGATAAGGGAATTACTGTAGCATGCAGCATGGTGAATGGTATTAATTTCGGCAGCTGGCTGCGTGCTGCCATCAGGCTCCTTCCCTGCTTGCAGGGACGTGAAACACCCTCGGGTCTCAGTGCTGGGACCTGGGCAGCCACCAGCAACCTCCCTGCCCTTTTGTCCCTCGCAGAGCCGAAACCAGGTCACTGGATAATGGATGCAGGCGCTGCATCCTTCAACTCCTGCTAAGCCAGGCGAAAAATCGCCCTGTTGTTCTCAGGGCAGCCTTTCCCCCTGCCCCGCTGCGCCCAGGTGAGCTGCTCCCCACCTCCCCACGCTGCCGTGTCCCATGTCCCATCCACCGGGCATCCAGTCCTTCCCTAGGTCAGCCTGCTCAGCAACTCAATTATGTTCTGTAACTTCATTTCTCCCCGCTCTGCAGCGGCACAAGGGGGTTTATCGAGCACAGCCTGACAGCGGAGAGCGGCACAAGCGGAAAGACTGTGCAGAGACCTGGCCCGTCTACTTATTTTTTTCCTCCCTAGCCTGGCTGGAGAACAACATCTCTTAAAATACTCTGCAAACCAAGCCACTGAAAGCCAGATAGGCTCACAGTGAAGGAGGACCTAGGTACCGTCCACCAGCCCATTGCTTGGGGCTACCAACCAGGCGAGAGTCGGGATCTGTCTAACAAATGCCATGTTGCCATGGAGTCAAAGACAGGACTGAATCCAATTATGTTGCTGTTGGAAAACAGAGTTAAATGTAAACAGCAGCAAGTTGTGTTTTCTCCTTCCTTCTGCAGATCTTCTCCATCGTGGTGTTTGGCTCCATCGTGAACGAGTGCTATGTGAACAAGGACAGCCAGAACCCTGAGCTGCTCTGCATCTTCAATGAGAATGAGAGTGCCTGCAGCTACGGCATCGCCATCGGCATCATTGCCTTCTTTGGCTGTATCTTCTTCTTTGTCGTGGACCTCTACTTCCAGCAGATCAGCAGCGTGAAGGACCGCAAACGGGTCGTCCTGCTGGACCTTGGCTTTTCAGGTATGTCTCTAGTTTTGCAGTGCTTGCGAAGGTCGATGCTGGCTCCATGGACAGCACAGGGTCGTTGTTGTGCCCTGCAGCTCCACGCTTGAGTCCTCCCCTCTCCTCCCATGGCATGGCTGGACTCTTGTGCCTCATTCCGGGAGAGCAGGGCTGGCAGATGGGTTGTCCCATCCAGCTGTGAGCTCAGAGGCAGCAGCGAGGAAGCTGGCGTGTGGCAGCTTGGGGACACTGGGGTGTCCTGCTCATCTGTGTCACTTCTGCAACCGGAAACATTCACTGAGCTGGGTTCAGTGAGGCCACCCAGAGAAGTGAGGCTTGATGGTTGGCATCTCAGAGACCAGACAGGGTGTTTTACCCTCCCACATCTCCTGTTTCTGGCTCAAGCAAATGTCGTTTCATCAGTTACATCTGGACCTGTTTTCACTTTGTGTGTGTGTTTTGGAACAAAGCAGAAACACGCTTCTACACACCACTGTAATCCCCCGCTGCCTCCAGGACTGTGGTGTGCAGGTGGGTCTGGGGCTCCCAGGGGCTGGCACGGCTCATCTGCGCTGTCTTGAGCCCCTTGGCCTGGGGCTCATCTGTGTGAACGTGAGCAGGGGGGATGCCTGGAGCCGGGAGAGGCCACCCTCCACTCGGCTGCTGTGGGGGTTGCCTGGCTGAGTTTGTGGCTCGTGTTCTCCATTTCCAGGCTCTTGTGTTAGCAAAGTCTGAAGGTGATTTATCCAGCCCAAACGTCGCTGATGGCTCTCTGGTCCCAAATGAAAACATCTGTCATTGCCTCCCTGCATTTGCCTGTTGTTAAGGATGTTTCTTCCTGGAAAGCTTATTTCCACAGTGCTAGAGCACCGGTGTCCAGCCCTTGTTAGATGATATTTACAGCCCCTCTGGTGGGGCTCAGTGCCTGCAACCCTTCGATTCAAATGGAAGGGGAACATCACATCCATCTTCTGGCTGATACTGCATGTCGCGGTGCAAGGCTGGGATCCTTCCTGCCTTCCACCTCATAACAGCCATTCTCTCCGCTGCCAGGGGTGTGTGAAATGGTACCGCTCTCAATCCCTGCCTCATTTCCCTTCTGTACTTGTCATGCGTCACCTGTCACGGGCTTCAGCAGCGAGCTGGAGCGCATGGGTACTGCCCTGCAAAGCCTCTGCCTTGCAGGGGTTGTGCTCTGTCCTGGGGACGGGCTGCAGCGTTGCACCGGAATTCTGTGCTATTAAGTCCACCCAACGCAGCTGTGCTGCCAGTGGTGACACTTTATGACCCCATTATCACCCTAGGTCAATGTGTGTGCTCCAGGTGCATCATGTCTTCAGCCTGTGTCTGGGCAGGGACATCCTGGTCCCTTGGGCCATCCCCTCTGTGGGCTTCTTGGTAGAAAACAGGCAAACTACTTCCTTGTTGGTAAAACAAATAAATCACTTGTGTGCCCGTTGTGTGGCCATGAGCCTGTGACCAACACAGTGTCACTCATCGGGGTCTGCAAAGAGCAGTCTTCCATAGCTCCCCTGGCATTGCCTCTCTTCACGCTGCCTGGTACATCTCCCTGCCAGCAGCTCCTTACCTTTCTCGCTCCTCTTGTACAACCCTGCTTCCCCCACTTAATGACCCATTTCCCACAGGGCACCCCAACAAATGCTGTGCTGAAATCCAGCTTGATGCCAATATAAATGGAAGTGTTGTCCCGGGCTGTTGTAACAATGTCCATGGTTTCAGTTAAACACATCTCCACTTAGGTCTGGTTTTCACATCTCCTAAGCCCAAATGTGTTGAGATGCTGCTGACATACAGTTGCCTGCTGGCTTGCAAGGGGATGTGCAGGTCCCTGGGGAGGAACTGGTCAGCCTGGTGCTTCAGGAACAGTGTGGTGAGTAGGACCCGAGAGGTGATCGTCCTCCTGTACTCAGCACTGGTGAGACCCCACCTCGAGTACTGTGTCCAGTTTTGGGCCCCTTACCACAAAAAAGACATTG